>WTSP01006118.1:30930-80447 GCA_025331215.1 Actenoides lindsayi
ACCAAGGCCACTGCTGGATCTTGTGTACCACATTGGGGGGTGCAGAAAATGAAAGACTGCACCTGCAGTGAGGAGTGAACAGGACAGGTGACCCTAAGTTGACCAACCAGGTATTCCAGCCCATATATGTTATATTTGGCATAAAGCTGAGGGATCTGGAGAGTCTGTGGCTTTTCTCTACTCTTGGACTGCTTTGCCAGCTTTGCTTGGTTTGGCTCAAGTCCTCTTTTGGTTCCTTCCTTGAAGCATCCAAGGAGGCCTCTATTTGTTCTACCTTCAAATCCCGATTGGTGGCTTCCTGAATCCAGTACCAGAATCCAGCTCCTGAACACAGCTCCCATCTGCTGTGAGGCCCAGTCTGGGACTCCCCCAGTGCCTGCTCCACAGCATCAAGGGGGTTGGGTTCGATACTGCTTTTATATATATTCTATTATTATTATTATTTTCATTAAAGCTGTTCTAGTTTCCTTTTCTAATCAGTAAGTCTCTCTCCCTTATTCCCTTTCTCTTTCCCCTTTGGGGAGGGAGGGGAGTTAATAGAGAGCATCTGTTATAGGTCTAAGGGGCTGCCCTGACCCTAAACTGTGACATACCTGTTAAAAAAATGAGTGTAGAGAAAAACAAGTTCATTGAGGAGTAAACAAGTGTCACACATGGTAAAGTAGAAGTATAATATATGCTAAATTTATAGAGATTTATTGTTTTGTTGGGTTTTTTTAATCACAGTGCTAAACTGAACTTAACTTTCATTGCCACAGGACAGATAAACAGAGGTATTGATGTAGAAGCAATTAAATGAAAATGCAGGCAGTTCTCCATTTAGATAGCATATTGTTGTTTTTGACTTATATTGAAATAGATTTATATGAAGACTTCTTGGCTTCATGTTTCAAGAAGAATTTTTATATGCCTTTATTCAAAATCCTTGGTATATAGAAAAGAAAAACAAAGATATTTGGTCCATGGTATGATTATATTGTACTTTAGAATTATTAGTACAATAATGCTTAAGTCTCTGAAATGCCTCAGGGTAGATTTTTTTTATAATTGTATAGAATACACTTAATAAAGCTGTCTTAATCTTGTTTTATTTCAAAAATCAAAATAAAATGACTGCATGTATAGCTATGACATTCTGTGATCTTTAGGGTGCATATTATCCTCTTCTAACTCAGTGTTAGTTAGAAGTCAAAGTTTAAATTGTCAGTTTTCTTCCTCATACATTTGAAATTTCTCAGTCCTGAAGAAATGTTGAAATGATATTTTTTTCTTCTCATGAAAAGTAAAAACACTAATTCAGCAGCACTGGCTGCCACAGTAGTTACAAGCAAAAAGCAGAACTGCCTATCACAATAATTCCCACAGAAACAACAGTGAGAAGCCAGAACGCTTCCTATATGTGTATCTGAATGCATTTTTATGGACTTCAATTGTGAAATGTTTCATAATCCAAGATGATAGATAAGTAGCTATGATGAGTAGTAACTGCATTATGACATTTTTGGGGTCATTTCAAAAGTTGTTAGACAGTGCTCAATTTTAATATTTTGAATTTTCATTACATGTGTGGTTTTTGCTCATCTGCGGGATTCTGAAGGGGTTTTTTATTATTATGCAGTTTTTTCGTAACTGACTTCTGGAAAGGTGAACATTTACTTTGGATATCTAAAGTAATCAGCTCTCTTCAGTGTTAACAAATCAATTGCCACCATAATTGCAGAAAATTATCAAGAGGTCTATAAACTATCCAGTCCTTATAGAAAAAGGAGAATGAGACATGGTATTCATGGTACTCATTTCCTTGGCTTTTAGAGTTGTGAAGCTGAGGAAACGTCTTCACTGAGTTCCAAGTGGCAATATCTTCATGCATTCTTGAGAAGTAACAGGCTTAGCATGTAGCAGTGGTCGCATAAGAGTTCACCTGGATTTCAAGGTTGGCAGAGTTTTCTGCTCTATATTTGTTCATCCATTCACTAATGGGTGAATGCAACATCTTTTAAATGGTACAATTTTCTTGAGTAGTAAAAATGCATACGGGTCTCTGATACACTTAAAACCGACATATCTGAGAGATTTATAAGCAACTATGTAATGAGCCCAATTACGTCAAATATTGCCTAGTTTAACTGGTAAATTTCTAGCTATCACTCTGAACAAAGTGGCATCATTTAAAGAGAGCTTAGATGGGCTGCTCAAAAACTATATAAAATAAGAAATTGCATAGATTTCCTTAATCTCTTTATCCTTCCTGCTGATGCTCTTCTTCCAGTTCCTTGAGGTTCTTTTTGTATTATTCCTGGTGTTCTTTTTCCTTACATTTGCTTGTCCCCTTCTTCATTGATCTCTCTCCTTTGCATCTCTAAGGTTTCCTCCAAAGACAGTATTCCTATGTTTAGCCATCCTCCTTTCAAGACACACACTCTAAACACATGCATTAGGAAACAGAAAAGCATAACTTACTCTTGTTATCTCTGCAGGCAATATGAATTTTTTTTTTCCCCTTGTCATTTAGTCTTTAAAAAACTTCAGATTCTACACTATTCAGGTCCCTTCATTTTAGTATCTCTGGTACAGCAGAAGGATGTGATTATTCAAGAAACTGTAATACAGGTTAAAAGTGAAGATGAATACAGGAGATTTCTGTTGAGAGACAAGAAAATATGGAGAATTCAAAGCAGGGAGTAAGGCTGAGGAGGAAAACACTAAGGATCAACCACATACCCATAAATGGTATGTTTGAGAGCTCCCTGCATCATGCCCATAGCTGCATTTCCAGATAGTTCACTAAAACTCCATGCTTCCCATCTTGTTCTCACCAGCATCTTTAACAGTTTTTGCACCAACCTTTCATGAGAGTTATACATTTTGTGCTCTCTTATAGGTTTCCAGTCTTATTCAAGATGGTTATTTGCATCAGCTTCCCAGTTAGGAGTGTTTTCCTGATTATAAAGGAGAAAAGAGTAATGCATAGCAGGTAGGAATAATATACTGTAATATCATCATGGTGAAAGTATATTTTGTTCAGGATGCCCACACAGTTTAAAGCCCAGTGAAATCAGTTTAATATGACTGAGAGGGAATCTTACTAATGTTTAAAAATATCTGTGTATAAATACATAAGGGCTAGGCATCAAGAAGGCAGGGACAACCTCTTTTCACTCGTGCATTGTAATAGAACAAGGGGCAATGGATTCAAGCTTGGGTACAGGAAGTTCCACTTCAACATGAGGAAGAACTACTTTACTGTAAGGGTTACAGAGCACTGGAACAGACTCCCTGGAAAGGTTGTGGAGTCCACTTCTCTGTAGACTTTCAAGACCTGTCTGGATGCATTTCTGAGTGATCTGCTCTAGGTCTGTCCTGCTCTGGCAGGGGGGTTGGATTAGATCTTTGGAGGTCCCTTCCAACCCCTAACATTCTGTGATCTGAAGAGTGGGTGTCAAGTAGAAGGGACCAGTCTCTTTTAAGTGGTGCCCAGTGATAGGACAAGGGACAATGGTTACAAGCTAGAACACAGGAAGTTCCACCTCAATGTGAGGAAAAACTTCCTTACTGTGTGGGTGACAAAGCACTGGAACAGGCTGCCCAGAGAGGTTGTGGAGTCTCCTCCTCTGGTGACTTTCAAAACACACCTGGATATGTTCCTGTGTAGCCTCCTCTAGGTGATCCTGCTCTGGCAGTGGAGTTGGACTTGATGGTCTCCAGGGGTCTCTTCCAACCTCTGCCATTCTGTGATTCTATGACAACTTCATAGACAAGTCAGTTATAACTACCATTACACTTCACATTTCAATATTTTTGTTTGGTTTTCTTTGGTTTTTTGGTTGGTTGTTTTTGGGTTGTTGGGTTTTTTTGGGGGATGGGGCATGTGGAGGAGTGGACATGGGAGATTGCAATCTTCTGACTATAGAAATAGATTTCCGTTCTACTCTTGTTCACTAGAAATATATTTCATTGTGCAGGCCTTTCAATAGCTCAGTAAAATGTTTCAGATCTGAACTCTATCACTCCATTGACTGAACTTTGCAATTTAAAACTAATGTGCTGTTTCACTTTCTAAAGGCACTCCTAATGGGCAACTTTAACATTGTTTAGATGCCAGGTAATTTGTTACAACCTGAATTTCCTCTTCTACTTAATGGTTGAAAGTTAAATGTTTGCCATCAAAAACCGGTGGTCTGTTAAGCAGTGATCCATGTGAGAACAGTGAACCTATGTCTCTGCAAATTTGTTAGTCATCTGTGAGGCAAAGCAAAGCTGACCTTGTAATGTCAAATCCCGTTTAGAGCTGGTGAATAAGTTGGAAAGAAGGTACTTGATATCTTCTGAGCAGTATTAAAAAATACACTGGTGTGCAGAAGGATGAAAGACTCAGTAAATTAATGTGGAGATTCTGGCCTTTCCAAATAATTTATAGTTTAATTCTGTCTTAATAAAGGTTGTAACTTCAGTAAGCAGTTTCAGAGAAGGGATACTGCCATATAAGTGTTTGAAGCTGTAGCCTTGACGTTCTCCATATTCTTTGAGCGCACCATATTCTTTGAGTGATCTTTCCTTAAACCTCATTAGTAATTGCACTTTCTAACCACTCAAAAATGGTCACTTTCATCACTTTGCTAAAACACCACGTTGAAATAGAAATGTCATATACCTAACTGAATTTTACTAAAAAAAACCGTGGCTTTCTTCTAATCTGTATTTTACTTAAATTCTTCTTATTCATTTGTTTTAGGCCACAAGGGCACCTAGACACAGTCATGAAGCTGGGGCTGGTGTTGAGTGAAGCAGCCCATGTTAACACTCATGACTAGTCTTTCCACATCCCTGACAGATAATTGTTGTCGTCACTCAGTTCACTCCCCTGAATGTCATCTGTGAAACTTTAAGGGTTTCCAGGCTTTGATCTTCAAGATCTACCTCACAATGCTTGCGGTTTGCTGCATGGGGTAGATATCCACTTTAATTGCCTAAACTAGTAGACATTGTTGCTGCTTTAACATTAGTTTTTGCATATTGGGAAATGACTATTAAGGATTTTTTTTTTCAAATCTAAATCACTAATTGAACTGTAAATATTTAGGTAAACAAGCTTTCACCTGTAGGTCTTGCTCGGACTCTAAGCATATACAAGAAAGATCTCCATCCACTCTCCTGACAGAGTGTCACTGCACCTTTTTACGCACAAATCCACCAGCAACAGCCAAGGTAGGATTTGAAATAAAAATCAAAGATTCTTTTGGAGGGCAGCAACAATTGACTAGAATTGTCAGAGACCAGTGAAGAGGACAGTTGCTGGGTATAAAAATAAGATGTGACTGTGATGGTTGTGTGTACTAATATATTTATGAGTTTGGGCAGAAAGATGACCGGACACTTCAACTGTGCCTAATGCAATTTCATGCAGATTCTCACCAGTTGTGACCTCTTTGCATTGCTCCAGAATGTTACGCCTGAAATAGCTTGCCCTCTTCATCCCCATATTTTGATTAGGCTTCTCCTGTAGCCAAAACCTACAAAATCTAACTATGCACACTGTGAAGTGCAATGTTTTCTGAGGAATTTAAGAGGAGCCAAAAAAAAGGCTCCAATTAGACAGCTTGCTACATTCTCACCATGGAGAGGAGACAGCATGTAAACTACCCCTATGCATTAATTATAATCTCCTCCCCTACCTTCCAACTTTCAGCTTGCCAAGTTTCTCCCCTAACTGAATTGTCCTGCTCTTCCTCTGTGGAAAAGGAGTCGTCATCTGGTGTTTGTGGCTAAGACTAAGGGTTTTTCCGTATGAAATTAAAAAGAGACAGGCACAAACCAAAAAGAATGATCCGTGAGGACCCAATGGTGTACATTTTTTTTTTTTCTTTTTCATGAAGTCATTAGAAATTAAGAATGACAGTGGGGAGCAATTAGTGTTTTCATAAAACTTAGACCTAGAGCTGACGACAGAGCAGCAAGCAATTTGTCCATGGTGAGTAAGTCTCAAGAGTCATAATTTCCCTGTTTGTGTTTCAATTCAGATGAGTGCCATCCTGTTGTTTGTTTTATAAACTATTTAATAAACTGTAATGTTTATTAACAGTAGTCCATTAAGATTGTCTCCTTTGAGACCTTTTCTGTACAGTGCTCAGCACTTCAACTAGGAACGCAGTTTTATTTTCCTCTCATTGTTTCTTGCTTTCATACCCATTCAGAAACATTAATGATTTCATCTGAACTTTTATATTGTTCTGCACAGAGAAAGAGCTCTTAAAGCTATTTAGATACAACCTCTGCCAGCTCCAGCCTTGCCATACAGAAAAATAATGAAGTCTAAAATATGTGTATGTAAGTGCCATAGTCAAAAATTGTAGCAACTCAATTTTCTTGCTAGGAAGTGGGAAGATTAGCTGTGCTATGTCATGTGGTGGATTGGGGTGGGAGGTAGCACAGGTGGTCATAACTGCAAAGGGCTTATTATATAAGGCACTACTCATTTTTAATAAAATTGTCCTTGAAACCCAGCTAGACCAGAAATTAATAGGAAGCTTGCAATGATTTTTTTTCTCAGTAAGGCACTCTGAAGTTTCACATGGTGAAAATCACTTTTCAGTGCATCTAAACTGAATTTTATCTTAAAATACAGGTTTTAATTAAAGTTTGAAATTCTGAGCCTGGTGCTAGTACCTGATATCTTGCTAAAAGGTCACAGCACTGGTGGCATTAATGGTATGAGAACCGGATATAGGAGATAATGAACGTTCAAATTCTATTTTAGTGCTGGTTTATCATTAGGAAGGTCTGCAGCTATTCCTTGCTAAAGACAGGCCTAGTGATCAAAGCAAGGGGCTTGTTCCTTGGTATAGGTGTAGTGACAGGCAAACTAGGCAGGTTCCTAGGGTGGGTGTGTGCAGGGAAGGGGCAAATGTCTGTGGTGTCAGCTGCCTCCTTTAGGAAGAGGGCCTCCAGCAGCCCCCAGCATAGCTGCTGCAGTGATGTGGTGGGCAGGGTGAGGACAGCGACTGGGAAGAAGAGCATGCTTTTATCTCTGGAGATGATGATGGTGGAAGCCCCATCCTTGAAAGTTTTTAAGACCAGGCTGGATGGGGCTCTGAGCAACCTGATCTAGTGGGAGGTGCTCCTGCCCATGGCAGGGAGAGTTGGGACTAGATGATCTTTAAGGTCCCTTCCAACTCTGACAATTCTATAATTCTATGATAGGGGAAAACCTCCACATCACTGTTCAATCCCCATGACATCTTTAGAGTTGTCCTTACCAAGAACAGTAACTGTTTTATGTGTCTTATGGCCCTTACTCTTCATGTGACAAAAGTGATTTTGCCTCTACTACTAGAAAGCTTTGAAGTGGCTTGATTCTGGTTGTATCTTGAAATGTAAATCCAAAGATCCTATGGCTGCTTTACTGCAGCTGACTATGATACAGGGGGACAGTGGAGCAGTGTACGTTTGCCAGAGGAGAGATGAGCTGCGGCAGTTCTCAGAATGGCATTGAAGTGAGCAGAAGGGGAGTAAATGTAATTTAGAAGCTTTAAAAGGACCTCACAATAGAGAGGTAGAAATAGCTGTTGCATTGTGTGTGTTTGGCATTATTAGAATCATAGAATAGTAGAGGTTGGAAGGGACCTGTGGAGATTGAGTCCAACCCCCATGCCAGCACATGAACACTTAGGGCATGCCACACAAGAACAGATCCAGGCAGGTCTTGAAAGTCTCTAGAGAAGGAGACTCAACAACCTCTCTGGGCAGTCTGTTCCAGGGCTCTGTCACTCTCACAGTGTAGAAGTTTTTCCTCATGTGGAGGTAGAATTTCTTGTTTCACCTTGCTACCACTACCTCTTGTCATATCACAGGGCACCACTGAAAAGAGGCTGGCCCCTTCTACTTGACACCCACCTTCCAGATATTTGGAAACATTAATAAGACTCCCTCTCAGTCTTCTATTTTTCTGGCTAAACAGCCCCAGGGCTCTCAGCCTTTCCTCATGAGAGAGATGTTCCAGTCCCTTCATCTTTGTAGCTCTCCAGTGGACTCTCTAGTATTTCCCTGTCCCTCTTGAACTGGGGAGACCAGAACTGAACACAATGCTCCAGATGTGGTCTCCCTAGTGCAGAGTAGAGTGGGGAGGAAAACCATCCTCAATCTGCTGGCCACACTCTTCTTTATGCACCCCAGGATACCATCAGCCTTCCTGGTCACAAGGGCACATTGCTGTTCCATGGATAACTTATTGTCCACTAGGATGCTAAGGTCCCTGTCCATGGGGTTGCTTTCCAGTGCATCTACCCCTAACCTGTACTGGTACATGGTAGTGTTCCTCCCCAGGTATAGGACTATACACTTCTTGTTGAACTTCATTAGATTTGCCTTTGCCCAGCTCTCTGGTCTGTCTGGATCTCACCAGATGACAGCACAGCTTTCTGGTGTATTGGCCCCTCCTCCCAGGTTAGTATCATCAGCAGACTTGCTGAGGGTGCACTCTATCCCTTCACGCAGGTCAGTGATGAAGATGTTGAGTAAGACGGGACCCAGAACTGACCCCTGGGGAACACTGCTCGTTACAGGTCACCACCTGGATTCTGCACCACTGATCACAACCCTTTGAGCTCTGTTGTTCAGCCAGTTCTCAACCCATCTCACTGTCCCCTCTTCTAACCCACACTTCCTGAGCTTTCCCATGCGGCTATTATGGGGGACAGTACCAAAAGCCTTGCTGAAGTCAAGGTAGACAACACTCACTGCTCTTTCTGCATCTGCCCATTCAGTCACACCATCAATAGAAGGCTATCAGATTAGTCAGACATGACTTCCCTTTAGTGAATCCATGTTGGCTGCTGTTGATGACCTTCTTTTCTTCCATGTGCTGAGATATGATCTCCAGAACAAGATGCTCCATTACCTTTCCAGGGATAGAGGTGAGGCTGACTGGTCTCTAATTGCCAGAGTCTTCCTTCTTGCCTTTTTTGAAGACTGGAGTGACACTGGCTTTCCTCCAGTCCTCAAGCACCTCACCTGATCTCCATGATCTTTCAAAAATGATGGAGAGTGGTAGAGCAACAACATCAGACAGCTCCCTCAGCACTCGTGGGTGCAGCCCATCAGGGCCCATGGATTTGTGTGTGTTCATTTTACACAAGTGATTTCTAACCCAATCCTCATCGACCGTTGAGGAGACTTCCTCCTTCCAGGCTTTCACTCTTACTCCCAGGGTCAGGGATTCCTGAGGGCTGGACTTAGCAGTGAAGACTGAAGCAAAGAAGGCATTGAGTAACTCTGCCTTCTCTGCATCCTCTGTCACCAGGTCTCCTGCCTCATTCAGCAGTGGGCCCATACTTTCCCTATTCTTCCTTTTGCCACTGATGTATTTCAAGAAACCCTTCTTGTTCTCCTTTACTTCCTTTGCCAGAGTTCATTCCAAGAGGGGTTTGCCTTCCTTTTTGCATCCCTACAAACCCTGACAGCATTCCTATAATTCTGTCAAGAGACCAGTCTCTTTTTCCACATGCCGTGAACTTCATTTTTCCACTTGAGTTTTTACAGCAGCTCCTTGCTCATCCATGATGGTCTCCTGTCTCCTCTACTTGATTTTTTTACTCAAAGGAATGAACGTATCTTGAGCTTGGAGGAAGTAATATTTGTATATCAACCAGCTCTCTTAGGTCCCCTTACCTTCTAGAGTCTTAGCCCAAGGGATTCCTTCAAGTAGGTTTTTGAAGAGGACAAGGTTAGTCCTCCTGACTGAAGTCCAGGGTTGCAATCTTACTTATTGCCTTGCTTCTTCCTTGTATAATACTAAACTCTACTATGTTGTAATCACTACCGCCAAGGCTGCCTCCAACATTCACATCCCCAACCAGAACTCCTTTGTTCATTAAATTGAGGTCCAGCAGCACTCCCTTCCTCATCAGCACTTTTAACACCAGCATCAGGAAGTTATCATAAAGGCATTGCAACAGCCTTCTGGACTGAGTATGCCTCCCTGTGTAACCTTTCCAACAAATATCAAGGTGATTGAAGTCACCCATGATCACCAGGGCATGTGATCTTGAGGCTATTTCCAGCTGCCTGGAGAAAAGTCTTCTCAACATTTTCTTCCTGTTTTGGTGGTCTGTAGTAGACAATCACAACAGTTTCACCTATATTTGCGTGCCCCTTAATTCTCACCTTTCAATATGTTCTTCACACACACTCTTCCCCCCCTCCCCCCAAGAGCTCAATGTATTCCAGTACTTCTAAATAGATTATTTTAAAATAAAACAATTTACAAATCTTACTTATTCCCTTCTCAAAATACTCTTATTGAATCAATTTTGTAGCCCACCATCCAACTCTTGCAATCCACTTCTGAATCTCTCCCTAGCTTCCTATACCTCTTTTTCCCCAAAACAGAGTTTGTCATTGTCACCTATGTTCTGCACATGGGTTGTACAAGACTTGCTTCTCAAATAACTTTCCATGCTTTTCTTATGTGTTTCCCAGATGTTTCATTTTCCTTACTTATTTTGCCAAGAGCATTGTACTATGTTTCTAGAAATATCTTTATCCCCATTCATCAACTCATTTCTCCCTTCCCACCCGCCCCCTAGGGTCAATTGCAGATCTCTTAAAGAAATATTTCCTCTTGACATTATTATCTCTGTCATGCACCTCTTCTGTTTTGCTTATAAGCCCTTTGTGGCAGGATGGAGCAAATTCTGCTAGTATTTTAAATATCTTTCAAAACAACAGAATTATTATACTTTTAAAAGGCATTTATCGGTTCTATGAAAATGTGCATTAACGAAAATAAGATGCTGCTCAGCACTGAAGTACAGAACGAAATATAACATTGATGTGAATCACTTAGGTGCATCAATAATTTAGTAACATTGGCAATCTACAACTACACTTCTTCAGTGAATACTATACTGCAGAAAAGTATTTGAATGCATTTCATCCTAAACAGTATATAGTAACAATAAATGCCTTCCTTGAACTAGAACGATTTTTAAGTAAACATGTAAACTCTACTAAATTGCTTTATTGGTTCTATTGCAATATAGCACAGAAATATCAGGTTCCTATGCCAAGGGGTTAAAAATTAATGAAAGCCCATGTTATGAAACTATTTAATGACAAAAGCACACCAATACAATGTCCTGTTTCTGTTCCACAGAAAAATAAAAAAAAATTGGTAAGAGAACAGAAGAAAGACAAAGATGGAAGAGGTCTACACAGTTACACTAAGATTTATCCGAGGGATGTGAAGGAGTTAAACATCAAACGCTCTTCAGAGTGAAATACTGGTGCTGAAAACCTTAATTTAGCACTGTGCCTTGATGCTTCTATTTACAAGTACATAATTATATTGCTAAATATTAAAGTTAATACTTGAAATTCTGTAATGAGAAAAATGCACCAAACATATCTAATAATAACTGTAGGAAGACATGAATGAATTTCTTAAATACAGAAGTATTAAAAAAAAACAATGCTGAGTTAATAGTAACCTGTGGAATACAAAATTGTGGAGAAAAGGTGAAAAAAAAAAATAATCCATAATGATAGATATAATTTATATTTACAATGGTGGGTTTGTTTTTCTTGAGGTTTGGTTTGTTTGGTTTTTTTTCTTTTCTGAAAGTACGTTCTGATTTCTAAGAATTGGCACAGGTTTTGATTTTAAAAGTACTTACAGCTAGCTAATTAAATATTTGTGGTACTCTGAGTACTTAAAAAGGAAAACACAAGTGAATAATGAATTAATGTATCTGTTTTGTTGATGCTATTAAGATTTGTATATGAATGTTATTACGTAAAATTCTGGGAGCAAGGAAAAGACACACAATTGCATGGTCAAACTTAACCATCTTATATGAACAGCAGTAAACGTCACTATCAGGATCAAGCCTAATCCAAATGTGTGGCGAAGAGGAGGACTGTTCTCAGCCAAAATAATCCCTCCTTTTATCTCCCAAGAGGCTAACTAGCATATACCACCCAGTGTATACCCTGATACAGTCATTCACTCATACTCTTTGGTTTATACTGAAGCATAGGAAATTCGTTCCTCCTCTTACCACTGTCTTTCTCTTTGAAGAAGAATATAAGGATTTGATAGCAGAAGAATACATTAGACACCTGATGAGTCTCTTTTAGTTGTCCTTGCCAAAACTCCAAGGTACTTATACGTAAATATCCATTTGAATTTGCTCAACTTCTGCTCTTGCTTCTTTAACTATCACTGAGCCAGAGGATGAGGGAAAAACAATAAACTATTAAAAAAAAAAATCCAAACCAATAAATCTTTCAAAGCTAAAACTCAGAGAGCCCCTTCACCAAGAAAAAAACAAACAAAAACCTGAAGTGCTCCAAATCACTTTGTACCTACAAAATACACAGGTTCATGGTGGATCCTAGAAGCTCTTTTGACAGTTAACTCTTAGGTAAATATAAAAGGAAATGATTGCACAACAATGTAGAGCATAAGGTGCAATTAAGGATTTATTGGCATTTAGTTGTTATTAATCTTGCAACTTCGTCATAAATCACCAGCTACACACAATATGCCGTGCTTAATAGGTTTACATAAAACCTCTGTCTGTTTGCATATATATGTGTGTATAAATACACATGATCAGAAAAGCAACTACTTTCCTCTTAATATTAATTAAAACTGAAATAAAAACCACTATTAAGAGGTAATTTCCAATTATATTTAAAGAAATATGGAAGATAATCTTCCATCTGGGTACTTTGAAAAAGGAGTTAACACTTTGATAACTAGATGGTTATCTTGCGCCTTCCCTTTCACTGTTTATTCTTTTGACAAGGAAAGTTAGTCCTGCTGAGGACTATGAAACTGAAACATTCCTAGAAACCAAAACCCTCTCTTGTTCCTCAGTACAGCTAGAGCTTGGGAAACTGCAGGTTTCCTCAGACAATGACTGAAAACCACCTCAGCAGTATCCTGGAACACTGGATAGTCCTTGAACTCTTGCAGAGACTGCTGAAACCAGTGCCAATTACTGTCAGTTTAGCTGGTTTATTCTGCAGTGCAGACACCTGTAGACCATAAAATGGAACAAGATTGCAATTCCTTTCACAGAGGTCATGGTGCAGCCATCAGCTGGCAACAACTGTCACTCAATAACTACTGAAAATATAATCAGATTGACAGCACAGAGATGAATGTCACTGTTTTCCCTCCTCATGAATCTGAAGTGTCTATTCCTTCATTGAAAGAAGCCAGTCCTTCCTTCTTCAGAAGTTTGTATTTTTACCCAATTCTATTAAAAAGGCCACAAAATACACATCTATACTACATTAAACAAGTACAAACACAAAGCAATTTGTCTACAACAATGAACATTCTCAACCCATTTGTTCCTCAATCATGAATATGTACATGTGTTAGGCAGGAGAAAATGGGGGGAAGAGAAAGGAAAAAAATATTTTTGTAGTGTTCTTGGAAGCTTAACCAATGTAGATGTTGGCGGACTAATGACAACAAAAATCTCTAAGTGAGATGTACCTCACAACGGCACCCTCCTATCAGCATCTTTCTAGTTATTTTGAGAAGGCTGTATCTCAGTCATCTCTGCTGATATGACATCCAGAAATACATGATAAGTAGAGCAGCAATTTTTTAGGGGATCAGTCTTCATGTAAAATGATCAAGAAAAAAAAGTTAGAAGTTCTTCGAAGAGAGTATTCTGCTAATCTAATCTCCAAATAACAAGTATATAGACCATATCGACAAGATGTTCCCCCAGAAACAGCAATTCAACACACACAAAGACATGGTAGCAAGGAGCGCTTGTGCAAGTCATAAGTTACACAAGACCTGACAACATAATCTGTGGAACAGAGAGCTGAACTTCAGTTCTTATCTTCTCGCTACTTGTCAGGAAGTTATTACACCTACTGTTTAGTACTAGTCAACAGGCAGATAGCTCGCTCTCCAAACCCTAGTTATATAAACAGCTTTTGTTAGATCCATTGACCCAGGAGAGGCCGACAGATAAGGACAGAGACAGATCTCTTAAGCCTGCTGAAAATGTATAGCTGCTACCAACTAAGTTAATTTTTGAATGGCTATTAAAAATGGCAAGTCCCTTCAGTTGTCACTTGTACAATGAAAAAAATCCAGTAAGTTGATTCTTTGTATTTCAAGTTGATCAACATTACATCAAGTCTCATCTGACATTATTTTTCTATTACACTTTACTCTTAGCTTAGTAAAGTGTAATATCTTAGTACTTCAACAACACAAACTGACAACATTGATGAAAACTTTATAAAACATTTCAGAGAAGCTGTTCAACAAAAATACCTGAAATACTAACTATCTAGTATTCTTACTAGATTTTGGTTGTTTTAATGAGCAATGAATAACTTTTCCACGAGTTCAAAAGATGAACCTCATGAATCTCTTGCAGAGCAGCCTTTACTGTAGAAGGGACATTTTACTAACAACAACATTACAAAAAATAAAATAAAATCAGAAATGTAAGAACATATTGAAAAAAAAAATTAAACAGAGAAAACTACTGGCTAACATACTAGCTACCATTACTATATTGCCATTTGTTTAGTATTCATATCACATCATTGACAAATATTTTGTCTCATGGTCATGATTCATTACATTGCTAAAAAGGCTTCTGAGTCTCAGCACTTGTTTTACACTTTTGATAATTTCTTCCCAAGTAGATGTTAGATACAGTAATCAATTAGATTTAAGATACTAATTTCTTTAATTCCACACACATCCACAAACTTATATACAGATATATTAACATACAACAAAATACTAATTAATGGTACTACATGAGGTTCAACAAGGCCAAGTGCCAGGTCCTGCATTTGGGTCACAAGCTCAGCAGTTTAGCTTAATGGTTGGACCCGATGATCTTTTCCAAATGAAATGATTCTATGATTCTATTTTTCTACAAAGTAAGACTTTTTTTATACATAGTAGTTATACATATGCAACAATTTAAGAGATCAGAACATTTTAACCAAACATGTAAGGATGTAGACAAACTCTATTCACATAAAAAGACATGTAATAGCAAGTTGTTTCTACTTATCAGTCTGAATTAATACCAGTCAGGTTAGACACTGTGATATTAAGCATATATTACCTTGCACTAAATTCCAGTCTAGTTCCTGAGAATATATAATGTACGCATTCAGAAAAATCTTAACTATCACCATAATAAATCTGTTTTCTTTGAGCCTCTAAAGATACAGAAAGAAACAACTATTTGGTTTTGCTTTTTAAATCCTGGCTCTATTTAGGTATGAAAACAACCTTTAAATATTTGTCTTCATTCTAAGACAACAAAAAAGAAAGTTGGGCAACACTTTCTCTACCAAAATATAACTCATTCTCTAAAAAATCAAAGATTTTAATAGAAAATTGCTTCCTTAAGACATTTGCATCTACAGGCTATATTGTAAATACTTCTGTTTGTCTTAGCCTGAATCTTATCAGAAATACTATAATTTTCAATTAAAATTAAGAGAAGGAATCCTTGAAGTCAAAATATGAAAACATTGTAAAGCTGAAGAACAAATATTGACAGTTATACAGAAAAGACCAGTATATAAATGAGTCAGAGCCCAAAGCTTTTTGACTTAAAACCAGGATTAAAAACAACTTCACCTAAATTTAGGAAAATGGATATCTGCAATTCCATCTTTAGATGAGTGACAATAGTTCAAAGCATGCTGTCAAAATCAGACTGACCCAAATAATATGTATTCTAATGGGAGTAGTTGGCTAAAGTAGAGAAGGCAGTCATGAAACCCCTCTAACCATCTATTTCTCTAGCTCACTTCTTCTAGTGTCAGCTTGAAACAAGCAGCATACAAATAGACTTACTCATGAACATGCCAACAGATTGAATTACAAAAAAAAAATTACTATCTTCTTTCACACATAAGAGCAGAAAAATGAGAAAAAAGGAAAAGAAACAACACAAGAAACAGCTAAAACTCGTCCCAGTGAAAGAAACAGTCTAGAATAAATTAGGAAATCTGAATTACTTCAACTGGTATATCACTCTCAGAATAGTATCACTGATGAAAATTTCCCATGTGTGGATTTTTTTCTTCTATGGTTTACAGTGTCTTGGTTTAAATCCAGTTTTAGGTGAAAAACGGTGTCCTTCTTCCCAACTATCTGCATTTTTTTCCTCTCATCTTGCTTCTACTCTCTACATCTTAGTAAAAAAAGGTAAATGAAGTGGGGTTTCGTGGTTTGTTCATGGGTTGTTTGGTTTTTGTTGTTGTTTTGTGGGGGTTTTTCATGTTTTTTGTTTGTTGGTTTGTTTGTGGATTTGTTATTTGGTTTGGTTTTGGAGGGTTTTTTTTTATTTTCATAACACCAAGGTAGCTTTCTGTTCTATTTATAGACCAGCTCACACATTCCTCCTTCTACAGCAAAAATGTCTGAAACTGATGAACATCTGAAACCTGTGACTCACAAAAATTCTAATTATTCTCAGCTACAGCAGTCACCATTGCTTTTATTATGATGAACATTCCTGACCCCAGGCTAATAAAAGCACTGTTAATTAACAGCAACTTAACATTTTGAAATAATGGAAGCAAATGGAAAAATGTTCAACATTTATATTACTTTTATTGCAGTTCTTGATGCAAGAACAGCAAATTCTTGTATGTTACAACAGCAGCTGTTGTAACAACAGCAGTTCCAATTGTTTTCTGATATGTCATTTGCTTTCAACTGTTTTAACTCTTAAGTCCCTCTCTTCCTATGTTCTCGTACAAAGTTTTGTGAAACCTGGTCTTCTGGACAAATATAAACTATAAATAATGAAACACATCATGAAAATTAAACATAAAATTCCCAGCAGCTAACCATAATGACACTCCTTTAAAATTACTGTATGTTAAAACTTCAGAAGATTGCATAATAAAGCTCCTAAATGATTAATTTAATATACTAATCCTTGCAACAATGACTGCAGAGGCAAGGTGCTAACAGGTGTAGAATGCAAAAGTGTCTTCTGACTGCTATAGCCAGGTGTGAAGAAAACTTCAGTGAATTCTGATGCATCCCAAAGAAAGAACAGTACAAAGTACTACAACTGAAATGGACGTTTATTTTATTGCTTTTGTTTCCTTGCAATAAGAAGTGTGGAACTGTATCTTTTGTACAGGACCATTTATTCCATTACATATTAAATGCATGTCTTTTTATCAGAGTTACTACCTGCAGCTTATTCCATTGTATATCACCACTGTACTTATCAGCTACAGTTAATTTCCACGTTAAATATTTTCATGATTTCTCTGCACCAAAGGATAAGCTTCATCTAACTGCATTTTCCAAAGTGGATCTCCGTATTTCTTCAACTTTCTCTTTATCATGTGCAAGTTCTGTTCTAACGCTAAAGCAGAAAGGCAATCAATGCTGAAGAATGACTAAAAATGGTTTATTCCACCCCTCACTGAATAGAAAGTTTCCATTATCTCCCTCAACATCTTCACTCTATCAATTTGACAGGGGCATGCAGTTCTACACTCCACTGCTTTCACTCTAGAACTGTATATAGCTTTTCTGTCTTTTTCTAATATAAAAGAAAAATGATAAAATGATAAAGTCTAGGGAAAACTCATCTTCCCTTACATCATCTTCCTTTTAATTGTTCTATACTTTATTAAAAAGCATATTGAAGTAAATGTCCAGTGCCAGTTGAAATATACATAAAACCACAAAAGTTTATTTGGACGTTCAGAAAAAGAAGTTACAGCACAATAAATGTTAATCTAGTTATAAAGTCAGTACGTAAGGCAGATGTGATAAAACATACAACATCCTAGTGGTTTTTAGCTTATCGTTATACCTACAAAATACTTGTTTTACAAGAGAAGCATTATTTAAAATTCATTGCTCAAAGATAATGAGAACAAAACAGTAAATGGAAAAATGCTCATTCAACTGAACAGGATTTTATCAAGCCTCAGACAGCAAGACAACACACTGTCAACTGTATAATCTAAGTATACAAAACACCCAGGCAAGTGCTCAAACTGACAACACTATAAAAACTGGAGTTCCCTGCCTTCAACTATGTGGTTTAGGCAGAAATCACCCTCCCCTGCAGTGTGGTGTTTGATCCTTCTTAAGCTGACCTCTGATTTACCTAACAAGGATACTGTTTCCGCAGGGACCCAAGATACCAATGGTATCACTCATTTATTCCTTACTGTATCACTAGATTTCTAGCTCTCCGATTTTAACAGAAAGTAAGTTCATTCTAGAGTGCTAATGAGTTGTGGTATTATCTGGTTACATCTCCTGTCAACTCTTTTAATTTCATTACTTTTTACATATTTCCTTATTATGAGTCCCTTGAGGATGTAAGTTTCCCAAAAACTTGTTTGTATAACACAACAAAGTTTCAAAATAAAACTTTTCCTCCATGGGAATTTATTTTTTTTTCCACAGGCCAAGTACTCCTAGAGGTGGCTAGTGTTTGTTTAATTATCCATTTTGTTTTCATCCTTGGGCTTTATCTCTGAAAGACCATCATGAAATAACAAATTGTGATGAAAAGTTGTTTCAGTTGTGTGCAGATCCCATTCTCTTATTGAGCTCCCTGCCCTTTCCTACCTGCCTTTCCTCCCACCCATCTTCAAATAAGAAGTACAGGTTGATCTTTTCCTTGATCTGTCTCTAAAAAGTAATCTATAATATTGACCTCTAAGAAGCTGCTAGCAATTAGATTTCCCAAGGGGCTACCAGAGTTAAGCCAATGTTAGATGATTCAGGAATTGTAAATATTCCAGGGACTTCTCCAAGCAAACTTCTTCACCTTGTATACGTGCAGAAATGTATTCGTTAAGCAACAGAGTCAGTCAGTGGTGCTGGTCTCGAAACTACCCTCCCCTACAACTCAGACTTCCGCTCTCTGTGTTGCAAAATGACAAGTCATTCTGGAGGAGCCCTTAATTCCTGCAGCCAGTTCCCCTCAGACAAAATTTCTACTGATTATAAAAGCTTTGTAGGTGTCAAATATCAGCCTTCTCCTCTAGACATATGGTGATTGGAAGTGTGCACTGCTAAAAAAGACCAATACATGGCTCTCAAAGAAACAGAGAAAGAGCAGATAGAGTCCTGCCTACTATCTTTGTAGAGAGATCACTCTTATTATTCAATAAAAATATTATTTATTCTTTAGATAGCATGCTCTCAGTCACTTTAAGTTTTACTGGAAATTCTTACTTATGCTTTTAAATATGAACAATTATTTACAATATAGTACATCTTAGGAGCTTAGAACTACCATTCAGTAGCCATCAGAGGTAGGTATCTCTTGAGAAGTTTCTCACTTGAAAATTAATTTCCCTACATATCCAAGCTTTGTTATTCTTTAATAAATTACTCCAGAAGATTAATAATAATTTAGATTGTTTTCCTATCTTGGGAGGGCAAGCATCAGTCTTGGGGCCAGACCAATTTTCAGATGAATCCTTTTGTTGTGCCTCTGACATTTTACAAGGCATTTTTCCAAATTATTTTATCTCCCAAATGCTATAACAAAGCCTATTCAGAAAAGAGTCAGCAGACCTCAGACTGTCCTAATATCCCCTTTCTTTTGATGGGCTGAACCGTAGACCACTGAGGTATAATGACTTTGATACTAAAGGACTCCCTCTAGCTATCTGGAATTTCTAAATCAGAGGGATATCTTGTCTTTGAAGTAACTTACTTTCAGATGATTAAGGAAAAAGTAGTGTAGTATATTTGCAGCCATCATCATCCAAATCCTTTCATGGGCATTGCAAACAATGCAAAATCTTTTAGAATATAATAGCACCAATTCATTCATAACTCAATGTATTCCTGCAAATGTATTCTTCTCAGTAAGCAATCTCTGCTATATATTTGTTTATAAAATTTTAATTACAGATGGATGTGTCAAACTGTATGCTTGTTTGTGCCTGTATGTTAAAGGAAGAAGTCTGCAAGCAAATCCAGCAGTCATTGTTTGCTAAGCAACCTCCCTGGTTATAGTGCATGGAAGTGATTTACAGAAGGAAGTTGATCAGTAATTGTATTCTCAGCTTTTGAAGAAACTGAGAAGTTTATTCAAGCAGTGGACAGCAATTCCTTAATGCAATGGAGTGGAAGCACAGCTGCTGAATTCTGCAATGTTTAAGTTACAAAAGAAAGTTGTAGGTTTGTTGGGGTTTTTTGTTTTGTTTTGTTTTAAAACTTTCACCTTTTCAGTACAGCTTTTGCCAAACTATCCAACTTCCCACTCTTCCTCCTTTATTTATAAAGGAAACAAACAACAATAGGAAAAAAACCAGCATCACAAAAACCAAAACAAACACAATACAACAAACAATAGATAAATTGTTCTGGTAGCTACCAGTGTGAGTTTATAACATCAAATTAGGAGTGAAAAAGAAGAAACTAAAGAAGAATCCTTAAAAAAATACGCTTAATGTATTTCATTATGTATATGTATGTTCAAAAGTAAAAACAAAAGCAAAATCTCCACATCTGAAGGTCTTTCTATCAGTGACGGACAAGCTAAATTTGATGATTATCTGAATTAAGAATATCACTTTGCCCTCACATTTCCAAATCTAGTGGAATTACCAAGTAAAAAGGTAGTACAAAGTTGTTTGAGGTTTTCCAGTGAGAGCTGGTAGCTGTACATTCAGAGCAGAATATAGCAGCATGAAAACGTATAGAAAACATTTACACAAAATTTAAGAACGAATCATGTCTTGATTATACAAAGAATCATCAATGTCTCACAACAAGTCAAATTTTTTACAAAAACATCCCAACATAACAAAACCAAAACAAACAACCAGATGAAAAATCTCTTGATATTACCAGCCCCTATATGTTGCTTTAGGGAATATTTACTAAGTGTCTAATCCAAAACAGATAAAAGAATAATCTGTTTAAAGATTTCACTATAGTTTGGAAAGCATCAGCGTCCTTTGACTTTTTTATTTGTGGAATAAATCTCAATGTAAAGGAAAAGGAAAGCAAGAGAAAGGCAGCGTTTCTCTCTAGGATGTCATGTGAAATGAATGCACAGCATGATCTTGTGCTGTCAAAGATGGTAGAGAACGTCACTTTACAGAGCCAGAGATGTGGTACAGCTACTGTCAGCCTGCATGACTCAGCTGCAAATTACTGAAAATTCTCCACAACAATCAGAAAAAATAATGACAGTCTGAATTATTCTATTGAAACTGTTGAGTTCAAGACAATAAAATAGTTGTCGTACAAAAAAAACAACAGCATACTAGCAGAAATTCAATATCCAATTGTGCAAAAAATGTGGCCTAAGTAATGAATGAAGGTGTGAAAGAATAGGCTGTTTTGCACACTGTGAATTTGGCATTTTATACTAGATGTAAACAGAAAAAATTACTCCACACTGGCTTCAGTGAAAACAAAACTAAAATTAGGAAGAAATACAACCCCTTTTGCCATTCAGTCAGCTTTTGGGATTTGATGAAAAATTGTTTTATCTTCGGCACCTCTGTCCTAGTCTGGATCAAATACACCATAGAGATGGATACAGAGGTTTTCAAAGCACTTGAAGCTTCTATTGATTTCTGCTGCTTTCTGAAAATGATCTGGATTTCGACACCAGTATTTTTGCCCTTTCTCACATTTTCCTTGATTTATTTCTTTTCTTCTATTTTTTTTTTCTTCCCATTCCATGACTACCTTTCTGAAAAGGATTTTTGATTTAGCTAGTCAAGACTTTCTATTGCAACAGTGTCATGAGTCAATGAGCAAAAAGTCTGGCAAAATCGACGACTAACAGCATAGAAAAATGAATCCTAGCACAGCTATCCGAAGTGATTGAAAACTTACTGCACCAGCTGCTGACTACTGACTCTGGTCATTTTAGCACAAAGTTATTTGCACTTGCTAGGAGCCATACTGTGATTTGAAGAACAACATTCAGACAATCCATTAATTCAGCTGCAAAGGTGCTAATCACTATTAAGGTGGCAAGTATTTTAAACAACTACATCTACTGCTATAGAAATAATTCGTGTGCACCTTAAAATGGATTGATTTTGCCAAGTGTGTGCCTTGCCTTTTAGGGGGTATTAAAATTAATCTGCTAAGCTTTTGATACTCTAGTACAACATCTGCAAATAGGTCAATGAATAAATAAAAGGTACATTTTCTATCTTTACTTCTATTTACGAATTTGTCTTATTTTACCTTCAAGGAAACAAAATTATTACAACTGCTTCTGACGAATGAGAGCTATTTACTCTTTTTGACTAACTTTTTTCCATCCAAAAGACCCTCGAGCAAGACTTTACCGAAAGAAGAATCAAAACCAGAAAATTATCACCTCTGAATTCGAAATAGGAGAAACTTTTCAAATCAGACTTTTCTTGACTTGTCAAGTGTCCTGATACATGTTGCAACGATTTTTTATTTTTTTTAAAAATAAAGTGTAGTGGCTGTTGCTATTCAACCAAGCAAGTTAAGATCATTTATCTTCTTAATTGTTTAGTGTTAACACAGTTAACACTTCAGCACTATTTAATCCATGAAATACATGCAATAGCACACAGACTTGTTCTGTATTGAGACACATCGGCTCTCAAGAGATGAGAGAATTGTTTATTTTAGGATTCAAGTCTAAATTACCTTTTCCTGCTGTCCAATGAAGTTAAAGCAGTCATTAAGGAGCTACAGCATGTGACAAGAAAGTATAATTGTATTACATAAATTTATAATACTGCACCATGGGCTATGGAGACCTAACCAGTAACTTACATAACATAAATATGTCATTGATTTGACAATAAAGCGCATCTCATTGACCATGGTTTCACAGACATGCTTACTACACAGACTTTAACTAGGTACTTAGGATAAGACACTAACTGCTTGTTGGAAGACATGTATAAGAAATCAGGGACTTGGATGGCACTGACTTAACAAAATTAAGTTGCTTATATTTTTATATTTTTTGCTCATGGTTACAAGCCTGAAAAAAACAAATCCAACGAAGGTAAATGCAGGTGTTATGGAAAAGTCTTAAATATTTTTATATTAAGAAATACCATCACAGTGAGTTTGTTCCCTCCCTGCCTTCTCCTTATTATCACCTTACTTCTGCACAGCACTGTATCTTGCAAGCTGAACGAAGGATAATATATTTTATTTATAATGAAAGTCACATAGCATATTTTTTGCGCTATAAGAAATAAAACAAAAACATAACAAGATGTTCAATTAAATTGCGGATCACAGACAAAGTACATCGTGCTCCTAGCAACAGCTTCCATTGACTGCACAAAAATATGCCACAGACATGAGAAATCTTTGTCAAGTTTCTCTTAGTAATTATTCTACTTAATGCAGGCTGTCATTACATGGTAGCTTTGATATGGAAAAATATTTAGTGTCATAAACCTATGTGCAAAAGCTGCTAGCAATGAATGTGAACTCTTTCAGCAGAGTTATTATAAACCCCACACTGTGTATTTTCCTCTTTCAGCTTGAACTCTTTATGCTCTTTGCCCCTGCCTGGCCCATTTAGCCAACAAGTTGCAGTTCATCCCATGCCACTGGCCAGAATCAACCTTCCAGGGTAGTGGAGCCCACTCTGGAGAATGCTAGCTTGCATTCACAGACCACATGGTATGTAAAGCTCCCTCACTCCATTTTACATGGGGCAGCTCATCACCTGGCTTAAGCTCCTCCTTTCGCACCTCCTCTGCACTTTTATCTTCAGCCCTGCCTCATGCAGACTCAGTGCACATTCCTGTTTCTAACCTAGCTGCTGATGCTCTTACAGACTCACTCCAGTTCCTCAACACTCAAACAGGTAGTATGTGTTATTTAAATGCAGTCTCTGTGCCATTTACCTTGCCATTGTAAAGGCTAACTTATCACCTTTCAATATAAAACCATCTGAAATTTGAGGTGTGGTAATCCATATTGTGAATTACCAATTATACCAGATTCTACTTACTGTATATGGCAAATCTATCAAGGTAATAAAAAGGATTCAGAGAAGAAAATCACAATTGATACACAAACCAACAATTAATAGGAACAAAATCTGTAATTTTAAGCACACTACGCAGACCTTCTTCTGAAAATGTATATACTACCAAAGAAAACATTTAAATAAAGTGACAAAAGAACAGCTTTTGTTTAGATATACTAAATATATTTCCATAACTGGTGCCAAAAACTGTCCCTATAAAGCATATGAATTTACAAGCTTCAAACTGATCTTAGTTTTGCAAGATTTTCAGATATTGAATAAATTGTTTGAAGTGTAATTGCTGAAATCTTAAAAATACTCCACAAGTAGTACTTCCATGGACAAAAACCCTAAATCTATGAAGCTTAACGTGTAAGACTTCCTATTTCGTTGCCTCACTTTGAAGTACAACAGAGACATTCTAAAGGATTTCTTTGCCCAAGGAACAGAAGTATAAAAAACAGTCGTCATTTTAAATGACAAATACATGTTTGTCTGGAAGGAAAAAAACAACACACACTCCCCCAAGAATCCCAAAGCTCAAAACCCCTGCCAAAACAAAGCTCCAAAAAAAAAAAAAACCAAAAAACAAGGAAAGTGTAACAGGTTATGAAAACACTGGACCATTTATTTTTGCTTATTCTGCCTTGAACAATAAAAAAACAAGGCACAGTCAGAGTGCTCAAAAGCCTACTAAATTCAAATTTCACCTCAAACTGGGGCAAATAATGAAGTATCAAAGTAACCTGCAGGTGAGAGAAAATCCTTTATCAAGCTATATTTTAAACACACCTTTTTCATCACGTATGGTCCTGACTACTGAATTGTTCAGGTACTTCAGAAATTGTGTAATATGGCTGTATCTTGATTTCATTGCTAAAGGAGAAACAGGATAACAGACAGAGGCTATGCCTCTGGTTTTTGACAGGAAGTGCAATGCCCGCTTTTGAGTCAGATGAATTTTAAACCTGCTCATGAAAAGATTTAGGAAGATGCTCCTGTTTTCAAGACCTTTTTTTTTAGATTCAGGCAGTCTGTGGTTCAATTAACACCATGAGACAATCTCAAAGGGCCGGGGGAGGAGAAGCAACAGGAGAGGAGGATGGATATGCTCTGATTGTCCTTATAAAAGTGGAGATCTAATAACTTTTAACTATAAACTAATGAAGAGTTTATATCAACTTTTACGTGAACAAAAAGAAATACCAGTCTGGCTATAAAAATGGAATTATTTTTTTTTCATTATAACAACAACAAAAAAAAACCCCAACAACAAACAAACCAAAAAAACCCAAACCAAAACAAAAAAACAACAAAAAAAACCCCAACCACAACACACACCACAAAACACCACAAACAAAACAAAAAACCAACCAACAACAGTGCAATAACATGTCTCAAATATTTACAGAAACAAGTGTTTTCCATTATTGCTGTCATTGGTAACACAGGCCTACTCAGAGAAAGACATGAAGAATAATTTCAGCATGTAAGCAAAGCTAATGTAATTAATCAGTATGTCAAAACGCCATTCCCCTAGAATCTTTTTAAGGCACCTAGAATTTTCAAGTATAGCTCATCTTATATACAGAATTCTCTATTTAGAAAACATTGTATCCCTCTAGACATTTACTTATTGTCTTACTCAAGTTACTTAATCAGGTAGCAATGAAAATGGCTTTGGTATTTTCCAACTGATTTATTCCCAAGACTGTTCATTAACAGATCTAAGTTAAAAATTCACTTCCTTTTGCTTTACTTTTGAGTTTCATTAAATGCAATTCATATTACTGCTAGAGAGTACGCAGAGGAGAGTGCTTTATATGTTAGAAATTACTGATAGAGGAAGGAACTGCTTTTGCATTCTTCTTTTTCCTGGACTACCTTTTCGAAATTTAAGTTTCTAGACAGAATCCAACCTACTATTTAAATGCATGACCTCAACACATGCTCTTGTAAACCTGTTTTAAGCTTATTTATATATAAAGATACATGCAACGGTGAATACTTTCCATCAACAGAACTGATACAGAGAACAGACAAAAACCTAAAGTCCAGTTACTTAATCTGATAGATCTACATATCTGGGTAGTTGGAAATACCTCTGAAGTTTGAACACTACTTACACATTTGAATGGTCTGGTTCAATCAGTAGTCTATACATTGTAGCTATTATCTAAGGAATCAGTGAATGAAAATAATAGAACACCAAATAAGTTCATATATTATTGACCATTGAAAGCAAGGCTTCCATTCACTTCCATGAGGCTTATAATTTTATTCTTTGCATTTCAATTGAATTGTATAGTCTGAAATGTGATAGGACAATTTTTGTAAAAACAATGTTTTCAAATGAGGAAAAAATACTGCTTTTTTTCACAAAACATCTGAACTTGAAGTGTTTTATTAATTCTTGAAAAATTAACTTGCTACCTAAGAATATAAACCCAGACATACCTGAACAGATAAAATATCTCTATACCTTCATCTTTTGTAAAGGTTGGAGGTTTTTTTTAACATTTAAAGAAAAAGTGTAACAGATTAACTGCAGAGTAACAGTTACAGTTTTGACAAAACATAGCATAGCCAAAATAAGGAAGCCATAACAAAATTGACTGCCAGGCATCCTGAATCAGCCACATTCACTACATTTTTAGTATAAATTTTCTGCCTTGAGGCTTTGAATGTATGAATATTAAGTGTTACTGTACTCGTGCATTCTTCTTTGCACATGCTGCACATCATATGGTACTATTCAACATTCTTTATATGAACTTTAAGTTTTCCAGGTTTAAAAAAGAAAATAAAAATTCTTATTTCCTAAAAACATTTTGTTTTCATATTGTATGAATATTGTTGGACAAGTATTACTAAATAAATTCATGCTCTTTAGTTTTTCTGCACTCATAGAAAGCAGAAAAACATTACTGGTAGAGCACATATCAAGCTTCCAAGAGCATCTAGGAGAACAATGTCTAAGGTGTATTTTAAATAATGCCTTTAAAAAAATATTTAAACCAATAGGGCATTTGATAATCCAGACAGCCATGTTCACACCATACTGTTACTTCCAAAAAATGAAACAAACAAAACCCAAAAAAACAAGCAAAAACCAAAGCAAAAAAACCCAACTCAAAACCAAACCAAACAAACCCGATGTCAACACAGCAGGCTTTAAACATTAATCACACAAACCAGGTATTTTAACTAGCCAGAACTGCAATTCTTACAGGTTTGAAGTGTTTAAATGTATTTATGTATATCTGTGTTTCTATTAACTTCATTTCTGACTGATATGAAAAGTGTTTCCCACGGAAGCAACTGTGGCCACTGGAGATTGCTGGTAATGTTGTACCATGTGTTCCAGTAGGGCCAGGATTACAACAAAAGCCTTTATTTCTAGTTTTTCTGATCATGCATTCAGTGATTGATAAAGTAAATCCTGTGTAAATCAACAATTCTGTTTAAAAGCCTTTCAGAAAAAAAAAGCAAAAAAAGCAGCACACATCTTCTCCCTGTTACAACAAACATAAAAGATGGAAATAACAACTAAGGCGTAAATTGTAACTAGGGAGTATTATAATATTATACAACAAGAAAAATGTTCCTACAAACTTCCGCAGAACCTATGTAACCCCAAAGCATAATGTTGATCATTAACAAAATTCAAAATAGTATACATTTATTCATAAATGGAGCAGCCATAACCTACATTTCACAGTTTTCTAAATCTGTGAAATAATCTCCTAAATTAACTGTACAACTATGAATTTCAATCTACATGCACACTTGTTCACTTAGAAAGCAAAAGGTGTTCACATATACAAACTCCTCAAAGTTTGCAACTCTGCAACTCCACCCTAAATATATAATTTACATGACAAAAGGTCAGAACAGTCAGAGAATTCTTTGAAACTCAGTAATGCCTACCATCCAAGCTTCTCGACAGAAAATACCTTTTCAAATCTCTTTCAGGTTTTTACAGTGTTCATATAGCAACCAATTAAAACACTACTGCAGAAGTTACTACCAGTCATTCATTTTTGCTTAGGTGCTCATTCCAAAAATAAACACAACAAAATAATATGTAATATTTTTGTTACTTACCCACAGCATATTACAGAAAAGCATTAAGCATACTTGACAACCAGGAATTCTGTTAACCTTCAGTTACTCACCTAGGAAAAAGAAGAAAAAGCATAAGCAGTCTTTGTATGGGGAGGAAGAAGACAGTATTAACTTCATGTATGCAATAAGCTTCTATGCTTATGAAATTTTTAAAATAAAATATTTTCTCTTCAAATCCGAGTTGAAAGGAGAGAACTGCAAAGATCTCATTAAGTGAGGTAGATCACAAAACAACAGTTGCATTTCAGAAAAATTCAAACTTGTCAATCTGTAGCACTGATACAACACTGTTTTGCTACCACAAGGGGAGTCTCAAAATCTTCTAAAACCAAAACGGATAAAGATTCTGAGTTCAGAATACACTGCCTAAAGCAAAATTTTAACAGAACACAGTTACAAAACTAATTAACTTTTGCAACTACTATAATCGCTTTCAAGGTTTCCCGTGAAGCCTGGTGGGAGATACAAAGTTTTGCCTCATAAAATTAGACAACTTTTTTGAATTAGCATATTTATATATATTTTTTTTTTTATCTTATTCTCTTTTTAACAGAATAGTGAACATACTATGTTTTAGGTAATGCCAAGGAAGTATCAACAATAGTATGCTCTTCTAGAGATTAATGAATTCAGCATTTATTATTGAGTAGTGTGAATAGAAAACAACAATGAATATTAGAATAAAAGATTACTTGATCAATGTAGATGTAAAAGCCACATTTGTTTAAAAAAGAAAAAAGCTCAGATCTCAAATATTTAAAATAAATAGGAAGAAAACAACAATAAAACCAAATCAAATACCACCAAGGAAGTTAGTCTTTTCCTGTAATATATTAAACAAAAATTGCATTAATTTTAGGAAAGGCTACACATTTTCAAATTTGGGAGATTGTCCCAATGAATTAAACTACAAAGGGTGTAATAAAATGGAAGTTGCTAAAAACAGAGCATAAATAACAAAACCTTACTACTTGCTAGTCCTTTACATGAGTGAAGAAATTTTTGCAAGCAACACAATTTTTTCCATAGAAGTGTTAAAATGGCCACGTAAATAATAGTTTTGACATGTGATTTAGTTTCTTTAGTATAGAAAGCAATGTGAATTACTCAGACTCTTGAATGACGCTAATAGTCATCATCTGTTAAGATTTTTGTGTATCTTTCATTTCTCAGCCAATGTGTACAGTCATAACCATAAGCAATCTAAAATACAGTTTTTCAGCACATAACTCAGAAAACCCCAAACCATTCCAGCAGTTGCCTTAAGGGTGATACTAGTGATGCACTGCTGCATTTCAGTGCATGGATGGCCACTGATGCATCTCGCAAATCTCACTTCAGTACCCTGAGGGCTGCTGCAAAGCCATTCAGACTAAGTAGGATACCTAGGCGCTTTGCATAATTCACAAGAATTGGAGTCACTTCTAGTGGAGTGCAGAGACTATTAAAAATGCTTCTGTCACACCCCTACCATTCTTCATTCTACAAATATAAAAACTCAGTTCTCTTAGAGGTCATTCAGCAAAAACTTTTAAATCCTACAATACCTAGGTTAGATTGTGTCTAGAAGTCCAGAAAGCTTACTGTGGACATCCTAATAGAATTTTATATTGCAGCCTCTCTTCAATGTCATTGTAGGCTATTATACATACCCAACGTTTAGATAAAGAAGCTTGGTTATTTGTTGGTTTTTTTCCTAGTGTGCAACTGCTTATTTGAACAGGTATTGCACTTTTCTAAAGGAATATGTAACAGTGTTGCAATAATCTAAAGAGTACGTGACATTTTTCATAACAGCATTTAAGTGCTCCTACATGATAGCAGCTTGAACCTAGTTAGACTATAGATTAGCTATTATGTCTCATGTTCTAGGATGTAAGCATATGACTGTAGGTCTAGACTGAGAAAATTTCCTCCCTGTCTCACCGTTTCAGAAAAGATTACAGAAGAAATGTATGTCTGAAGATCCAAGAAAGAGTAATTAAGCAAATAAAATACTGAAGAAATAAAGACCTGAACATCTCACCTTAACAGGAAATCCATCTGAACACAAAACCTGGCCCTGTTCATACTGAGATGGTTAGTTTCTACCAGTGGCTGTTGGCTGTGGAATTTTCCCTGTTGTATCAGCTGACCAAATGTGCACCCATTAACCATCTATGTAGTTTTTATAACTTTTTTTATATTCATAGTAGGAGCATAACTGTGATCTTACCCAGTATACATTGCAAAGTAATATTCTGCAACTAACCTAGAAAGGATAAGGTTTACTTAACTTTGTAAAACATGAAAAAACTCACAACAGCAGTATACAACATTCTACTGAGACAAAGCTCTTTCCTAAGCAAGCAACTAAAAATCTGTACCAGTAAAATTTTCAGTATTTATCCACCATTATCATGCAGTTCCATGAAATACAACAAATTTGTGCTACAAAATCAAACCATGAAATGTATCTCTACATCCAGTTTCTGTAAAGACAAATGACAAAACCAAGCACTAGCAGAGAAAAGGTTTGTGAGGTTCTAATATATGCTAATTTGTTTTGTTGCTACAATGTTATAATGAAGGCTTCTTTTTAAAATTATTTTGTTTAGTAAGAATCACTCTTTAAAAAAATCAGCTCCTATACAGAAGTGTAATTTAGAGACCTAAAAACCTGCAACTTGCTACAGCAAGAACTTTAAATTATATCAGCATCACAGTGAAAAAAACAAACAAAATCATCTTCAAAGCAACTGCCTTTTTCCACATGATGCTTTTGTGATTTCCCAGTGTCAGACTATTAATGTGACAGCAAATTGCAGTCATTAGTCAAAAACAGTGAGTAAAATGGTTTACATGCTTAAAGTGACCTTGAGATTGTCTCGTAAAATATTGATAGCCAAAACAATTGTAGTTTCATGACTACTTCTGACTACATGAAACCATACTTCAACTGAAAAACTGAACAAAATCTCATAAAAAGATTTTTAATTCCACACCGGGTTGTTACTTTCAAATGTTTATGGAAGTATATAGGAAATCTTAACATAAGGAAGAGTAGCCAGTTAGAAATATACCTAAAGTTTCAAGATTGTCAATTAAATTTACTATGCTACTGGCATACTGGCAGAGTAACTACATAGGTATAATATGGGATAATTACACTTAAAAATTCCTGAGAAATAAGGCAATTGTTCACATAATTATTAATTGGAGTACTGTATAAAAGCCTTGGAATTCAAAGACCCTGATAAGAAATGTAAGTCCCACAGTATTTGGTAAACTTGGTTTTTTTTTAATACAAGTTCTTATACTGGTTGCATGCCTTAATGTCATGATTTGGCTTTTTTGTTTGTGGGATCTTGGGGTGTTTTGTTTGTTTTGTATTATTGTTGTGTTGGGGTTTTTTTTGAAAGTGGGGGGGAAGGGACAGAAGGAAAAAAGGCAAATTTGCCAACAATAAGTCTTTTTTTGGTAATATGAATTTGTGTCACTTACTTTTGAAAAAAGAAAAGGGCATTTCATGGCTTCTCTGAAAATTATTCAAAAGTGACATGAGCAGCAATGGCTACTGCTCACTCAAAGATTATTATTATGCATAGAATTGTTCTGTTTAAAAGCAGCAAACATACTGCTTTATAGTAATGCAGTACTGCTGACAAACAAGTAAGGCATAAAATGCTGAAAACGGACTCTGTCTTCTAATATTTCCTTTTCTCCTGCCCCTGTTCTTTTGACCTCATTCCATTTGCAGTTTCCCCCATTTCCCCTCATACACTCATCTCACCCTACCCACTCCCTTGGTCCTCTTTCAGATATTCACCACCTTACTTTTTGAGTTATCCTCAGATTTCACACTCTCCTGGTATTTCCAAACTCTCTCTTGATTACAACTAATTTTTAATTACTTCGTATTTTTGGCTATCTAGAACTACTCTGCATGTCCCTCGTGTAAATTAAGTTAATACTACAATTAGCTTGTTCAATTTCACTGAAGGAAGATACATGTACGTTAAATAGCATGCTCTGGTTGGGTATACATAGCTAGGAAGTAAATAGTTGCCTTCCCAACTATAGTCACATTCAGTTAGACTTCTACACTTAATCTTAATATTGCCATCATGATAAATCACTCTTCCAAAGATATGCAATTAGCTTTCAAATGAAAGGACACATGAAGTAGCTTAAGCTACTATTTCCTTAAAAGAAAATGAAAATCATTTCACAAAGGTCAGTATTACTAATTATTGAGCATTTCAAAGGAACAGTGAAGATGTGTATAATTTAATCGTAAGGGTACAGATAGTCACAGTTCCTTTGAGCTTTACAGGCTACTTTTATCTAAAAGTAAATATATGTACAGTGTTAAAAGCCTAAAATTTCAGATTTTACTAGGAAAAAAAAAAAGAACCAAAAAACCACCCCAATCAACAATAAATCCCTTAATCTTAAGGGTTAGGATTTTCATGTTTTGTTGCTTCTAACCATCTGCTAGCTATACTGTTGTACAATAACACTCAATACCCAGGCTAGATAAGACAATGAATCCTACTAGTAGTTAAGGTATAGCAGAAACATAAAATACTAGGTTGGAAGTGACCTCAATGATCATCTGGTCCAACTTTTCTTGGGAAAAGCACAGCCCAGACAAGATTGCCCAGCACCTGTCCAGCTGAACCTTAAAAGCATCCAATGTTGAAGAATCCACCATGAGGAGATGATTACAATGGCTGATTGTTCTCATTCTGAAATTTTTTCCTCATGTCTAACCACAATCTCCCAAGAAGCAACTTGTACCCACAACCCCTGGTTTTCTCCATGTGACTCCTTGTGAAAAGGGAGTCTCCATAATCTTTGCACCCTTTAAATAAGGTTGGAGTGTACACTTAAAGACAGAATTCAGTTGTTTAAATATGTAAAATCATGTGACAATTGCATTTTAACAGCAGAGGTTAATTCCTGAAACTTTTCTAGTCAATGTAGTTAAGAAATCATTTAAATAATTGAAGTGAGTTCTTTAGAAGACGGCAAAAAAATTTCTAATTATCTTTGTACAGACCTTTCAAACTTCCAGCACAGTTAACCGTAATGAAAACTTTAACGATTTAAAGACAAATAAGTATTATTTTCATTATCCTAGACAACACATATCCTTCACAAAAGCCTGAACAGCAATATTCTTCACAAAACATTCCACACATCGATGCTCTTCCAAAATGGATGACAACTCTTAGCATCTCATCTTGGCTCAAGTACAACTTAGCTACCAGTTCTTTACAATACTAATTTTTATGGTAAAAAGAAGCAAGGATGCAGGTTTTTCATTAACTATTGAATATTTTCTGTCAAACATTAAAAATTGGATTTTTTTTCCCCTAAGTAAATAAAATGTATTTGCCATTATAGATGTATAAACTCTGTCACTCATGCAAGAAATCTAGTAAAACATCAGTAAAGGTATACAATAGAACTGTCATATTTCATGATATTCATGAAATATAGCATCAGTAAGGATAATGGACCATTGCTCTGAGAAAGAGGAAACTTCCTCAAGCAGGCCTAAGTTACGCATAATTGGGTACCAAAAGCCAGAGACTGTAGTAGGCCATGGCAAACTAACTTCATTTTGGTGACCTTCTTTGAAAACAAGAAGCTAGTGACAGAGCAACAACTGTAAACTCATTATTTAGCTGACACATTCTCTGGACAATTTAACCATTTTTTACAACGCAGTAGCACAAATACACACAGATATAAAATAGAAACTCCATAACTTATCTCTAGCTGAAATCAACTCAAAATTGCAAGTTTTGTATTTTGAGTTACATGTAACTCACTTACTAAGCATAAAAACCTCTACCCTCACCTATTACTTAAAAGCAATCAGATTTTTTTAGAAATACGATTTTGTGAATAATTAGCTTCATCTATTTTGCATAATCTTCTTTAGAGATACAAAGCCATTTTTGTGTTATTACTTTCTTCCAAACAATGTACTGCTTTCATCTATACACAATATGAATATTAGTATACTAGAAAGTAATTTCAATTATCAAAAGATCAAATACATAATAAAATTTAGGTACTGAATCAAAGCTTTCACATTTTTGTCAACTACATTTGCAAACATCATGTCCAATTTAAGAGTATAAAAGAGTACGAAACAGCTCATGTATGTTCAAGCACAGACAGCTAAATACACACACAGTACAACAGAGATGCTTCCTGAAAATGTACTAGATCTTATACTTGAAAGTTTACATTAGAATTCTAAGATCCTCATATCACTGAGCAGACTTTCTTGGTCTAGTGACAATAACATCAGCCTCACATCAAAATGCACACAAATATTTATTGTTTTGTGCTTTTTGACAGTTGACAGCAATTTAAGTTCACAGAGATTAAAAGGGAACCCAGATTTTCTTCCCAAGTCTAGCATTTATCATATAAAATTTCAAATCAAGATATGAAAACAAAACATGCTAAAATTTATGGGTGTCAGTTAAGTATGATATTGATAGGTTTATTTTTTGACACTCCTATGAATAAAACAACATACCTCTAACAAATCCTGTGCTAACTGGAGGCCTGGCATGTATGACAACTAAAGAAGCACATGTGAGCTTTGTCTAACCATTACTAAAAATCACAACAAATAAATTCAAATGGTATATTAGACCTTTACACTTACTGCCAACCAAAACTGAAACCAGCATCTTATTATGAGATCCTAAGATACTGCATCATGCTGTGACTATAATTGACCCATCTTTATTTCACAGCTACTTTTTTTAGTTTTTCAGTATTTATAATGTATGCTTTATTTAATTCAGCATAAACTTAACAAGCCCTCTCTATCTTTTTCAGTACCAAAAGCCTAAACAAAAGACGGAAATTTGGAAGGGGACTCTGTTACTGTCCTATTCTTCAACAAGAGAGAGAAAAAGTTAAGTGGTACGATGATCTTCTGGATCCCAGTAACGTCTCCCTGTTTGTTTGTTACACTCACACTGGCCACAGTAACGTTTGGCACACCTTGATGACTACTCTATCGTGGGCCTGCATTACACTGTATGTCATGAGGAGCAGACTCGGTTGCATCCACTACCACTGCTTGAACACCAGGCTTCTCTGTCTCCAGCATATCATGGATGTTGGACCCGCAGAGCATCATAACTTCATTTGCTGTCATACTTCTGAGACTTCTCCTGATTTAGCTGTTGAACAATGACCAATTTAACCCACTGGTACAGAGCAACAAGGGAAAAACAACGGGTGTTTTACATATTTAAAGTAGGCTATACATAGTGCTGACACATTGCTGTAATAAAAAAAAAATAAATAGAAGTTGCTATTTTTGCCTCTTCATTTCCACAGTACTTTAAGCTACACTGAGATGAGTGAGATCAATGAGGTGCAATAAAGGGAAGCAAGATCATATTTAAAAGCATGCTTTGCAAGCCAAGAGGGTTATTTCTTCATTCAGCTTTAGGTGTAACCCACAAGAAAAATATCCATAGCACATGCAGCAATTGCCTAATTCATCCATATATTACTTTCAAAAAGGCAACCTTTTAGAATTTTTCCTATTACTTCTAAATAACACACTTTTAGAATCTATCTTAAATTACATAGGGAAAAGAGCAATGAGGAACTGGCTTCTCACCACACTAATGAGCTTTCCTTCAGCAGGAAGACATCCACTGATATCTAGCAATATTACTTTCATGTAACATGCGACGTGCTTGTTGTTACAACTGCTCCTAGCACCTGGTGAAATTTGCAGCTGAGAAGGCCTAACAACTTAAAAATAACTGAATCACAGCTTATTTTTAATTTCAAATAATATAATCACCTGTACTTAGTATTACACATATTTAGACAAGCTGCCTGTCTCTGTTCCAAACCACCTCTTCCCTTCTGTCATCTCAAATTTGACATTTTTCAATTCCAGATATGCAGATTTTTTTCCCCCTTAGATGACTTGTCATTAAAACTGTCAAAAACTATAATTATTTATGTATACTACTTTATTATTAATCTATCAGTATCTTCACAGACATCACACTGTAACTGTTTGCTCATGCAGTCACTCTGCTGCCAACCCTGGTTTTCACTGCTGTTGGTTTGATGCCTTTTTACATACATCAGACCCCTTTCTCCTGTTGACAGTTACCATAGCATGGCAGGCCCAGACACGCCAGCTGCTCTTCTAGCTGTGCTTGTTCTGCAAACATTTTATAAGGTTCATACCGATCAAAATATTTTAATGTAAGGCCACAATAATTATAAAAAAACCATATTTTGTATAGATAATTATCTTCGACAGATCAAAGTTCTGATATCTTTTTCCCCAGTGTCCTGGTTTGAGTGAAAATAGAACTAATTCTGTTCAGTGGTTTTACTTTTCAGCTCGGTTCTTCTAACTAACTGCACTTTCTGAAATTAGCAGCCTGTTCTCACAGACAGTGTCTGCTTCTAGCAGTGATAACACCCCATGTTTAGAGTTACTACCAAGGATTGGTATGCAGACCAAGGCCACTGCTGGATCTTGTGTACCACATTGGGGGGTGCAGAAAATGAAAGACTGCACCTGCAGTGAGGAGTGGACTGGACAGGACAGGTGACCCTAAACTGACCAACAAGGTATTCCAGCCCATATACATCAAATTTGGCTTAATGCTAAGGGATCTGGGGGGTCTCTGGGCTCTTCTCCCCTCTTGGACTGCTTTTGCCAGCTTTGCTTGGATTGGCTCGGGTCCTCTTTTGGTTCTTTCCTCGGAGTACCCAAGGAGAACTCTGTCCGTTCTGCCTTCAATTCCTCTCTGTGTGTTCCTGAATCCAGCTCCTGAATACAGCTCCCGTCTGCTGCAGGGCCCAGTCTGGGACTCCCCCAGTGCCTGCTCCACAGCATCAGTGGTGACAGTGATGTAGTTGCCATCAGGGGGGTTGGGTTCAATACCGGTCTTGTATATATTTGTATATATTCCATTATTATTATTATTATTCATTTCCTTTTCATTAAAGCTGTTCTAGTTTCCTTTTCTAATGGCTAAGTCTCTCTCCCTTATTCCCTTTCTCTTTCCCCTTTGGGAAGGGAGGGGGGTTAACAGAGAGCGTCTGTTACAGGTCTAAGGGGCCACCCTGACACTAAACTGACAACCAGCAATGGGGAAACTGTTTGTAACTCAAATTGAGGTCCCCACTCTCAAATGATTTCACATATGAACATTTCAGCTATCTATAAAGTCTTGCAAGACATGATTAAACGGGTCCACTGAATATAAAAAGGAAGAATAAAAAAGAAAAAGCTCTCCTGTCTTTCTGTTGAATTAATTTTCTACTGCCTGTATATTTTGGCAAGTTAGATGAAAAAGAGTTTTGTCTTCATGTCTTTCACATTACTTTCCATTCCTTATTCTTCAATTTAAAGAAAGCACTGCTGTATATTACTATTGTCCAACTTACTGACATTAACTGATACACTCCTTAAGACAATCCCTCTTTCCCCCCTACCCTCATCCTCCACACTCTTGTTAAAATTTGTTTTCAAATCACTGGTGAGGATATTTTTTCTAACTGTTGTTTCATTGAATATCTTAATGGGTGAACTGTAAATACAAATCAAATGAAGTCTTCATTAAGAACCACCACAGATTGTACATGATAGTCATTAGCAATAACTCTTGCATCTCCCATGAATTTTTCAAAACAAATTTGTCACAACATATAAATTGTGCTAGCACAGACCAACACAAATGTGTCTGGAAGAGCAGTAAGATTTGCAAACGAAATATCAAATTAAATGTATTTTGAATCAAAAGAAGCTTTTTCTACTCAAGAAGGAGCTTCTGTCTTCCCACTGTCTGTCACAGGTGAACTTCACCACTTAAAACCAGGAAGTGAGTATTCCTTTTTTATTTCCTCCTCTTCCTTTCCATGCAATTTTAATTGCATTTAAAACTTAGCAATTTCTTCTGCAAATTTAATTGTTTCAACTTTGTTTGACACTACCACCAAAATTATCCGTACTGTCTCTTATAATTATTCTGAAAGCTGCCCCTTTTCTTTCTTCCACAGCAATTGCAGTGACTACTTAGATCAAAAAAAAAAAAAAATCAACTTCATTCCCCTGTTCTCATGCCAGTCTGCTTCTCACAAAAAAGCACCCCATCTGATACATGATTTGTTTTATTTTATTACTGCCACAGCACTTCTATTTCAAAAAGGAGCTGTATCCATACTGCACAGTGTCTTTCCAAGATTTTTAATAAACTCTTACAAGCCATTGTTGAAGGAGAAATTAATTGATTAATAGCAGCAAAGTTTCAAGAGTCATGTGAGATCTTTCGCACACAGATGGCATTAGCAAAGACTTAGAAGCCTTGGATGAAAGCCAATGAAAATAATGAACCTGCTACTCTGTTTCCTGCTTTTTTTCCCAGATGCCTTTACTTATGACTTGTTTATTTTGCTGATCGCTTCCTTTGGGCAGGAGAAGGTCTTGTGGGGTTGGGGCTGACAGATTTTAGGCTAGAGACTCAGATTAATGTGGGGCTTATTGCTGGCTTTGGTTTCGGGGTTTGCTTGTTTGTTGTTGGGTTTTTTTGTTTTTTGTTTTGGACTTTTTTTTTAGTAGCATGCACACACACACACCAGGTGGAGGCAGGGGATCAAGTCAAAGCTTATCCTCTTGACAAGTCTGACAAATGCTGTTCAAAAACTATACCACAAGATCCATGTGTCCAGTTGGAAAGTCTTCTGTACTAAATCTGATCAGAGAAGGCTTATGAGAGCTTATACATTAAAGATAAAATATGACTTGACATAACCTTCAAGTTGTTGTGGTTCCAAAGCAAAAAAAAAACCAAAACAACAAAACAGGAGGGGAGCTGAAGTCAGACTTTGTTTTGGAATAGAAAAAAAACTCATTGTGAAAGGTATCAAAAGGCTTAGAAAATTCGCTTACTGTTTAGCTCTCTAAGATCTTGGGGCATTTTCATATCAAACTGATTAAGGGGATCACTAAAATATCCATGTGGAAAGGCTACTTTGAAGGATGGCTGCATCGCTAAATAGCAAAACACAGTCAACAACATATAAGTTGAATTTAAAACAATTACTCTGTACATACTACTCAGGCTTGAGGTACATTCAACCAGTAGGTGAAATCAGAGCAAGCTACAAACATAGCCAAGCTAAAACTGCCAAGCTACAAGCTGCAAGCATAAGAAGAGCACAGCTCATGTCATATTCTAAAGCTGCTGTTGGGTATGCAGATCTTTAAATTACACATCTATTAATTGACATACTGCCTAGTTAACTACTTCTTCATTAAATTTCTGAGTGAAGTAAATGTTTATTAGCTTTCCCTTCTATTTTAATGTTACTGCACAATGTATGATGATTTGATAAATACTATTACGAATTTCAGGCACATTGGAATTTCATTAAAGTTAATAACTTGTCTAATAAATTTCAGGAGTTCCAGACAAGAAAATAAAATTCTATTCAAGAGGGTTTGGTGTTTTTTTCTGGGGGGTTGTTGGGTTTTTTTGATAGAACCCATCATAGGACTAGAAGTTGACCAGAATTTTGAGGGGAAAGTACCTGGGCATCCGCCTTTACTTAGTTACCCCAAAAGATAAAAATTCAGAGAAGCAAGGTTCCATTGGAATATAAACTAGTATGGTCAAGTTTTTACAGAGACAATATGCCACCAACAGGAGTATCAGTTTTAGCTGATTCAGGGGCTTTCTAGATAACAAAACCTACCACAGGGCCTTCCTGTCCCTAGGAAGCTTTTTCTTTCCACACTGTGAAGGTCTAGCTTTCTTTCTACTCTGTTCACACTGTCAGTCTTCAAGTGTCTGCAAGTGCACTGCACACTCAAGATCCTTTCTGCTACTCTTCCACCTTCCTTCCTCTTCCCTTCTCCCTACCCACCCTGCATTTAGGAGGTTCCTCTCATCCACAAGTTTAATTGCTCTTTGCAGGAAGGAACTTCAGGCATTTTTACCTCATTACTCTCTTCTTAAAACAATATAGCTTGCCAACTGAGAACAAGTAAATGAAAGGGGTGCTCCGAGATATAGGGCCAGTTCAGGCTGGAAATTCAGTCCATCTTGAAACATGAACAGGATTTCATGTGTCATATTATCAGAAGACTTTCCTATGTGGGGAAAAACAGAATAGAAATATCAATCTAGGTCTTTAGGGTGAGTGTCAAAAACCTGAAGTATTAAATATATTGGAATAGGTCACTCATTCCTTCAGTTACTATCAGTGGAAAGCTTCTGAAAGTCTCAGATTTATAAATCCATTTTATGAATACCTAGCCAACAATGATAAAATTGTTCATTGATAAAAGCAGGTTTCCCTTTTTCCACTTATCTTAGTCTAAGTAAGGGCTAGAGACAAGACTACGTAAAGTACATGCCTAAAAGATTACACTAAGGACCTAGCAAAGCACAAACCTGAAGTCACCAGAAAAAAAGCATGCTGAACCAACAACAAGGAAAAAACTGCCTGCAGCTGGCCAGCACATCACCTCTCTGGTGCTTTGACAAGAAGCAAGTAGACAGAGAAATCCTAGACATTCACAGCTCCTGAAATTGTGAAGTCCGAGGGAATAGATCAAGCGTATGCATTCTATCAGTTTTGACATGTATTGCCTCACATGTATATTTTGTTTAAATTATTATACTTTGATGTGACTGAGCGTTTGAATATCAACATCTTTATCAAGACAGAAGAAAAACTTCAGCATCACCAGCTAAACCAAGCCATCAGAACTATCATATCAGAAACTGACCCAGGGTCCCAGCTACACGAGAGAACAACATGATCCCATGCTTAGGCGGGTAAGACCTTAATAACCAAGACACACAAAGGCATAATTTACACAAACCAGAGAGACGGTGGTGAAGTGCATTTCCACCCTGTGGCAGTAACAAAACATTGTTCAGAATACAATTAGTGTACCAATTTATTCACTCTCCAATTAGAATACTGAAATAACAATTGCAAGTCCTGAAGTGCATACAAGTCATGTGCTGAGGAACAGCCTAAGATAACAAAAGGAGGTGTCATATAGAGATCTGCATCTTTCTATATAATATCCACACAGAAGAGTATACTTTATACAAAATATACTTTAGTACTATTTTTTCCACTAGAATATTCACATCCATAATTCTCCACTTTATGATCTCCTATGACATCATCATAGGCTTTTGCATCTTCAGATATCAGGAAGTTACCTTTTGTATTAAGAAAACAGTTCAGATAATTTTTTAATTTGGAGCTTATAATGGTTACCTGCATTTCCCAAACAATTAATTTTTTTTTTTTTTTTTTTAAAAATCTCATAGGAACTGATCATCTATAATTTCAAGAAATAGAGACTCATCTTTAAAACTATCTAGAGACTGCTGAGATACATGTATGTATATATATAAAAATGTATATATTATAAAAAAATATAACAAGAATTACAAGCTTCCATTCTGAAATCTGTAGTTTCCAAAGACAGAGAAATAACAGTTTTTGAAATATTAAAAGAAAATTAAAATAAAATAAAAAAAAAAAACCAGTAACTTTCTCCATACAAGAGAGATGTCTCTTAAATCAGTGTGGAATCATGCTAGTGAAACAGCATGAAGTACTGTTAGTGTGAAAGTCCTACTTGTTCTGTGCTAAGTTCATTGAAAATTCCCACAGATTTGAAAATCTGGATTGAAAATTCTCTGACAAAATGCATACACACAAACAAGATGTAAAGAATCAACTGAATAAGTGTCCAGAGTTTCAGAAAAAGTAGCATTGGTGCCAACTTCCAATAATCCCAAACAATTCAAACCATGAAGTACAGCAATAATTTAATCACTGTCTCTCTCATTCTCACTTCCTTCCACTATTTAAGAAGAGAAGTCTTACAAGTAGATGTCATAGGGAAAAGGCCTTCTGCTTTAAACTGAAAGGATCTGAATCACTGAATACCATCAAATGAACTAAAGTGGACTAACAGCAATTCATTGCCTTGTAATATTCAAGCCATTTTCAGTTAAGTACAAATACCCTGGAATTTTAAAATTCCCAGTTTTGAATTTTTTTCTGTTTAGTGTTTCTCTAAGCTATTAAAATACTTTATAGCTTCTAAAGCCAATAATCAACCACCTTGCTTTCTTTCTATGACTGATGAATTCTGTGTTGGAAAAAAAAGTCAATACTTCATACAGAAAATAACTGCTGAAATTAAGGCATATACATAATTCTATTTCATAATTCAATTGTATTGGAGAAAAATGAAAGAAATGGAACCAAAGATAGTCAGAATGTTATTTTCTGATGTATCTGATGAATGTTACATTTCTGCTTTTGTCTTCCTAAATATATTTTCCTATTTTTCTTTGAACTAGACTTCAGTGGAACAGGTTTCTTCTACTTCTTCAGAGGGTTTCCTGTGCTAAGAGTTACATTCTAAATTATTTACAGAAAGGTAGGAACTGTGGAAATGCAATGTACTTAAAAAGTCTCCTTTACCATTTTAGGTTTGAAAGCAATTTTCCTCATCCAAAGAGAAGAGGAGAGCTTTTGCTTTCTCCGAAATATTTCAGATATATATCTCTAGTCTTGTCTACAGCTCCACAGATTACTGGAATTACTTTTATTTACTTTGGTAAAAATATTATGTAGGAATTACAACAGACCATAGCTAATATTGTATACACCTTCTATGCAACTGGGCTTTTTATACAAAGTACTTACCATGCTTAAAAGTTAAACTCTATGAATATTATTATCATCGAGTATTTATGCCATTGTATATGCAGTCATTTAATATATTTCTGGTTTAGTAACTACAACACGTGAGAACAAGCTTCAGCAAACACACTTGTTTCCTTTTAAATTAGAACTTTAACTACATTAACATACTGATTTGACAAAGATCATTCAAAGGATTATTATGCCGAAAAATAAATTCATACTTTTTTAGAGTCCTGAGTTTTTTTACCAAAAAATTAAATATTTATTTAATTACCATACAGAGCAGTAATTAAATGACACAGAAGGCACTTCATAAACCAACACAAACTATACATCTCCCAACATGTAAAACGGTCTTAACTCGAGTTAACAGTTTTCAATTCAAATACTCTTTTAGAATTTTATGGAAGAGAAGAATACTGAAACGAAAATATAAAACTAGTCAGATCTTGTATTTGTTGACATTTCAAAACAGAAAACTGAAGTCCTGTAAAATAATTCAAATCCTTAAAAGGATTCAGTACATTTCTCTCACCTTTTTCCCAACTATCTAAAATATGTATTCTTCTGTCTGATAAACTAATGAGATCTAGGTCGGGGCAATGATTTGATGATGAAAACTTACAGTAATTTATAATTTTGCACCAAGATCCATCTTTAAAATATTATCAATTCCAAGATTATTTGTGCAGTAACTATTTGTAAACTACGATGACTGACTTAGTAGTCAAGACTTCCATTAAATTAAAACCTACACCATGATTCCACATCTGTAATACTGTGTCCAGTTTTGGGCTCCCCAGTTCAAGAGAGAAGGGGAACTACTGGAGCAAGTTCAGAGGAGGGCAACAACAGCATCTCTCATACAAAGAAAGGTTGAAAGAGACAGGACTATTTAGTCTGTTGAAGATTAAGAGGAGACCTTATCAATGACCATAAATCTCTAAAGGGTGGATGCAAGGAGGATGGAGCCAGACTTTTTAGTGGTGACCAGTGACAGGACAAGGGGCAACAGGCACAAGCTGAAACACAGGAGGTTCCATCTAAATATGAGGAAAAACTTCTTTAGTATGAGGGTGACAAAGCACTGGAACAGGCTGCCCAGGAAGGTTGTGGATTCTCCTCCTCCAGAAACATTTAAAACACACCTGGATGTAATCTGGTGTAATCTGCTCTAGGCAAACCTGCTTTGACAGAGGAGCTGGAATGGATGATCTCTAGAGGTCCCTTCCAACTCTGATGATGCTGTGATTTCTGAACTAAGTTTTATGTGAACATTTCCTTGCTTAATATTTTCCCTCTTATTTGAAAAACACTGATGCTGATAGATTTGGAAACACTTGACCCATGATGTGTGATTCATTTGGTGGCTGAACTCAACGTATTAGAAAAGCCAAATCTATTAATAGGTTGGGCAGAATCCTATTAGGCCACTGGGTACTCAAGATCAACCATAGCTTTACTGTTATAAATTCATAAAGCACATAAAGGAGAAATTAATTCCTCCCATGCGCAAATTTCTTCTGTGTCTGTTAGAAATAGAAAATTACTTGTGCATTGTCACTGAAATGGGACACATTGGCAGTGATACTCAATTATTTCTATTGATTAATCTTTAAACAAAAACCACATTTTATGTTTGTATTTTTACTTGAATTACTAAAGATGTATCAAGTTCTGCACTTGGATTCTGCACTTTAAGTTTCCAAAGCATTCTTTTAGTATATTCTTTGTTACAGGTACCCTATATTATACAAGATTAATGGACAACTCCAACGAATCAAACAGGAAGTGCACAGCTATACACCACTGTAAAGATGATAGCCTAGCAGCACAGAATAAAAATGGACATTTTTGAACTCACTGGAGCAGTTAAGTTAATATAATATTAACAAAAGTATTAAAGTAAACCCACACAGGTTTCATCCAACATTTGCCTTGAGACATTTTTTCTTTTTTTTTTTTTTTAAAAGTTAAACGCTAACCAAGTTCTAAAACAGGAAATAAATTAATATTTTTTTAATAAAATAATTATAAAAGCTACTATAAAACAATCATTATCATGGTCACTACCTGTAATATTGACAATAATAATAATGAATGAACATCAAAAGTTCCACAGTGTTTACTTCTGAAAAATACGTTATTTCGCCACCTTTTGGGAAAGAAAAGGTTTTCAATAGATTAATAGTCCTACATTACGGAAAACTTTGCTATTTAATGATGCTAATTACATGCCATGATTGTGGAAAAGTCTTGACTTGAAGATAATAGTTTGGCACCTGGAATCCCAACAACAGCAAAGCAATGAGTAAATGAGAATAATTGAAGCTCCCCTATAGTAACGGCTCTGCAAATACTGGAAACATGGTTCTAGTGGATATAGAATAATGGTGTGCCATTACTTGTCTGGGTGCATTTCTGTAGAGAGGAAGACTATAGAAGAGAGTCTTGCGAATGCCAAAATAGATTTCAAGATAGAAATTACTAAACCAAAAATTCTTCCACTTCCCGACACTCCCAAATCAATCACTCATTTATCTCTTTCGTATTACTTCCTTCACTATTCCCTGTCTCCACTTACACGAATGTCAATCTGTCAAAATGCTTTCCTTCCCAGCTTCCCCTGGAGCCTCACACTTCTAAACCCTACTCCATATATCTCTCCAACTTCCTAAGCAACCCTCTCACTGATATTACTGCCAAATTCTCTGAAACTCCACCCAGAATACTCAAATTAAAGGCCACTTCACCTCTTCAGTTTGTCAAGCAACGAAATGAAAGTTATATTTTGAGACACCACCTAATGCTGACCTGGGACAACCTGCACAATCACAGCTGATGTTCAGAGATGAAAACAGAAATGCCCATAAGGAAAGAGGTCAACTACATAGGTAAGAAAAGCAGAGCTTGGTACCTCAGAAGTCCCCACTACCAAATACCTGTTTTTCCTCAGGGAGATTAGTTACGAGAACTGTTTCCAGAACTTCCCTGTAATGTTTTATATCATGAACAGCAATGGCAAAGACTGAGAGAAAACCAAAAAAACCAAATCCTATAACCAGAATTCCCATTTCACTCCTTTAAATCTATTTTGCATAATATATTAGAGAAGTACTTTCACCAAACCGGTTTATTCAGGTCTACTTGATTAACAGTCAGAGATATAGTAACTAGTGCAGAACAGGGCATTTTTCTGGAGTTCTGGTTTTTGTGTTTGTGGAAGGTTTTCTGTTTGGTTTGTGTTGTTTGTTGTGTTTTGTTTTTTAAGAAGTTGGTATTATGTGAATTTTCTTACACAGCCTTAGCAAAATAGGGTATATGATCTTTAATTATTACCTTGTTTACTGCCAAATTAAATATACTCTGTTCCACTGGAATTTGTATAAAGCCATTAATCTTGGACATAAACCCAAGGTAATTATAATTTCACTATACACTAATTGAAAATTTAGTATTAATTCACTGTTTAATATTTTCTGGAAAATTATTCATAGTTATATGTATATGCATATATAATGAAAGCTACATTAGCTTACAGCTTTTTTTGTGAACAACTGGGAATGCTCATTGAAGACATTTTGGAGCCATGCTTTAAGAATCTTATTGTGACATGACATTTGACTGAACACTACAATTATGAAAAGCCTCTACATGATGAACAAATGTTTTACAGTTTTCCATGTGAGCGACATGGCTATTTATGTGCAGTGTTCATTTTAATGAGTGGTTCTGTCATGGAAAATAAAAACGTGTTCATGGTTCAATAAATTAGTCTGTTGATTAACCAGACCTGACAGATTTCAACTTCTAATGTTTTAATCCTCTGCCAGTATCAATGATGCAATTTCTATGAAGATAAATATTTAAATTTGAAAGAATAATTTTTGTTTACATCACCTGGAAAAAAGCTTTATGGATTAACTATTCCAAATTGTATCATGTTAAAAATTTATGTAACAAATTTGGAACCATGTATTCCAACTACTAGTTTATATAATTCAACTGAATTAATTTTATATTTTTATACAGAAATGAATTATACATTCAAATTATCAGGGAAAAAAATTAACTTATCTTGCGGAATGCATAAATATTAAAAATACCTACGCAGTCTTATCAGTGATATGTAATCATAAGTATTTGCATACATTCCAAAACTGCATGCACATAAACATTCCTTTACGCTGATAAATCTTTCAATTTTTTTCCCTACTTTCCAATTTTCAACTTAAAAGTCAGGAAAGAACAAGAAGAAAATATTTGTCTGAAGTCTACCACATCACATCAGCTATTAGTAGTAAGTATGCAAGCAACAGGATTCTTATTATATTTGACATATAAACTAAAACTAATTATAAATACAGATTTATCTGTCCTGTTAGAATCTAGACACTATCACAAGGACTGAGAATGAAACCATAAGCCCGTTGAAACAGGAGAGAGCATTTACCACTTCTGAGACCTTGAAAAACAGTTAAACATTCAAATCTTTCAATGTGTTCCTTCCTCCATCCTAAGAACTATAAGGTTTCTTTTACTCTTGTGAATTCTGCTAAATTGAACAAATTTCCTTTTATGATATGGCAAGCTCATTTTTAAGCATTTGTACTGAAAAAGGTCGGATATTTTATTTTTACAGATAGAAAACAGAGTTTGGCTCTTTTATAGCTGCCAAAATTAAAAAAAAAGTCATACATCTATTTGCTTACCATTATTAAAGTAACCAAGCTAAGAGCACAAATGCAACAACAAAAAAAATAAGCAGCCCACCTACTTCTTTTTAATACTATACTTCTAGCTAAAGAGCCCTCAAATCATAGAATGGTTTGGGTTGGAATGGACCTTAGAGATCACGTAGTTCCAACCCCCCTGCCATGGGCAGGGACACCTATTAGGCAGGTTGCTTAAGGCTCCATCCAACCTGGATTTGAACACATTCAGTGATGGAATATCCACAACTTCCCTGTTTCAGTGTCTCACCACCTTCAGAGTGAAGAATTTATTTTTTATTTCCAATCTAAATCTACCCTCCTTCACTTTCAAACCATTACCCCTCATTCTATTGCTACAGGCCTTTTTACAAAGTCCCTCCGCAGTCTTCTTCTGGTCCCCTTCAGATACTGGTATGTTCCACTATTTCATTAAACTTTCTCATCACTTAATAGGGGAAATGTTATTCAGATGTTTATATTTTAGGGTCCGTAAACATGTTCGGATTAGTAACATGTACATGTTCTTTATATTGGTATTTATATTTCAAGAAAAAAAGAAAAGCTATTTTTAAATAGTCAGGAAGAGACTTCTAAGGATCTCTAGAAGCTATCAAAAATATATATATAACTCAAAAATGAGAGATTATAGATACCTGTGTTCTGTCAATACTCAGTTTCCGCTCAGGAATGGAGCTTCTTTCTGCTGTTAGCTGTGCTATGTACCAGCACAAAAAGCAATGTTATGTCTACGCTGAAGGGCTATTATTTTTTTAGTTGCACATAAGGTAGGTAACTCACTGCCTAGATAACGTGCTGACCTTTCATTTGAGAAAATATTTTTAAGAGATGATTTCATTTCATTGAAAGATGCCGAGACCCTTGTGAAGAACTACTATTCATAGAGAACTCAATTTTATCCTGCTTTTTATATAAACCTACAACTGTATATTCAACAATTAAATTCGTAGAATGCAACCACATCTTTTCACCTGGCAAACATTTTCTGAGGGAAATTTATTTCCAATGACTGTTTACAAAATTAACTTGACTATTTTTCTTTTTACTGAAGCATGGATGAGAACTATAAAACCTACTGGAGAGCTATCTAATACAAGAAAAACAACTGCTTTTAAGGCTAATAAATTAATACTTCCAAGACTGACGGTCCTGCTCAGAAGGGTAACTGAATAATGCTCTTTACATTTATCACCATGAAGTATTTTTTTTTACCTCAGAACTATTAAAAAAGACATACAATTTGTTCATAAAACAAAAGAACACTGGTTGTAAATATAGGTTAAGTACTTCTCAAATGAGGTTTTTATTGACAAAATCTGTATATTAATAGAAATCTCACTATGAGGAAATATGAAGAATGTCAATTTAAGGATCTAAATTTTTCTGACTTGCTAGTATAATGTAGTTAGCCCCTTCTTGTGCTGGCAGAATTCTGGTCTGTTATGAGGTCAGATTTTCTAGAATAGTTTACATATTTTTTTCCAAACAAAGAGAGATGTCATTTATTCTAACACAATGTTATAGAACATTTGAACATAATTACCTACAAGACCTGAACTAGAGCTTGTCCATCTAAAACCAACTACTTGTTAACAGTTACAGTATGAGATATAAATCTCAAGTGTTTTGGTATTTCTGATTCTCCCAGGTTTTTGTACAAAAAATTATACCAAATCTGGATCAAGAAAACCCTTAAGATTATCTGTCTGACAACAACAATTTTTTCTGTGTCACCTTTCAAAAACAAAGGAGTCATGATGTCAAGTCCAGAAATTTTTGTTGCTTTGTTTTTAAACATACTGAGGTACCTGTGGAATGATGACTGGGGATGATTTTAAAAACTAAAATCATATTAAAGTTGCAGCATCGTTCACATATAAGGAAA
>WTSP01006118.1:80968-99316 GCA_025331215.1 Actenoides lindsayi
CAGATGCTGAACGCGACCGGACTGGGATCCGAGCTGTGATAAGTTCAGCCAGACTGAACACGACCAGACTAATTGGATATCACTCAGAATCTAAACCTAGCCGCCCCCAGCCCCTCTGATATCTGAGGACCAGCTGGAACGCAAGGGGGTTTACTTTCTGCCAAATTACTTTAACCCTTCATGCAACAGTACCTTTCTGTTATCTTCATGTCACAGACACTCTAACCACACATTTCTTGACTATAAGAAAGTTTCATCACAGAATTTTCTTCTCCTTTCCTCTTCCCACACCCCTCTTCAGAGTAGCTCAAAGTTTTCTTTTCCTAAGTTTTCTTCAGACTTCTTAGTGTATGTATTTGTTTTCAGTAAAAACACATACCAAGAAGGCTTTTTGAGTTATCTGAAAAGAAGGAAAGCCATTCACTCAGCTACAAAACTATAAAAAAAACCAAAACTGTTCAAGTAGAATAGTAAGAAAAAAAGCTTCAGTACAAATCAAAAAGCTGCACTACTACAGTCTTGGGAGAAGTCTGAAGACTGAGCTTTTGACTTGGAAATTTAACAAGGGAGTTTTCTTTTGCCTTCTTGTCTTTTCCTACACAGAAAATTCAAGCACCACAGTTCCACAAAAACCGCAAATATAAAATAATGACAGATCTTGCTCTTCAGTAGCTTCCAATCTACATTAAGTAGCCAAAGTACTGGTGAAGTGGGAATTTAGAGAAGCAGTTATTCTTCTTAAGTAGCTCATTTTCCTCTACAAGGAACATACAACCAGCAGAAAACGAATCCCCATATACTCAATCATGCCTCCACTCATGGCTAAAGAACAAATAAATTAAAAGTACAGGGTTCTTTATAACAGGGGGCTCTGTATTATCCCCACTTTGAACAACCTGCAGTTTAAGTACTTTGAGTAATTGGTATAAATGTTGTATAGTAAATGTGTCTTTTAATTTGTGTAATAGCTTTCTGAGTTCATGTTTAGGCAATTGTAATATCTTGAACGCATGCAGATCACATCCATTACCTGATTTATGAATAGGCACTTCCTTTTAATTTTAAGCCCATTTCCTGATATTTTCATTTTTCTCACAGCCAAGTTACTGTTTGGTGAATAACATAGCTTTCTTCCTCTTTTCCATGTTCTTCTTAGTGGTATACTACCATGTTATATCCTTCTCAGTTGTCTCTCTTTCAGGTCATAGTGAACTACATATTAAATATCACCTCAAATGGAAACCTTTCCAAAATGATTATATTGGTTATCCTGCTGGGTAACTTCCTTATTTTTATATACGCAAATTTTCAAGATTGTGTGGCTCATGAATTTCAAACTACAGAACAGTCTTTTCTCTCTTGTTCTCAATTCCATTTCCATTCTGAAATTTAGTATCAGTAGCTAAACACTAGATTGACTTTTTCAGATGGCTACTCATCTCCAGAAGGGTTGGTTCCCTCCCTTTCCTCAAGTAATAACAGTGGTTAATTTAGAGATCTACATTAATGCAATGATGGATTACCAGTCTTATTTTTGGCATTGATATTAGTTTTTAAACTTGAACTTCAGGAATCCTGTAAGTAGAAACCTTACTCTGTTAACAAGACAGCACAGATCATCGGTACAATTGTCAGACTCTCACAGTCTAAAAATAATTCCTGAGACACATTTGGTAGCTACTCTAAGTTATTGTAACATGAATCAATTCCTAGGAACTATCTGTCCACAAAACAGGGTGTAGTGGGTTGACCCTAACTGGATGCCTAGTGCCCACCAAATGGCTCTTGGACTTGGGGAGAAAAATACAATGACAGATGTGGGCCAAGATAAGGACAGGGAGAGATTCTTCACCAATTACTATCACAGGCGAAAAACAGAGCTGAGTCGAGGAAACAAGTTTAATTTATTACCAATAAAATCAGAATAGGGTATTGAGAAATAAAACCAAATCTTAAAAACACCTTTCCTCTCCATCCCGCCCTTCTTCTTGGGCTAAACTTTATTCCTGATTTTCTCTACCTCCTCTCCTGAGCGGCACAGGGGGACAGGGAATGGGGGTTAGGGTCAGTTCATCACGTGTTGTTTCTGTTACTCCTTCCTCCTCACTCTCTTCCTCTGCTCCAGTGTAGGGACCCTCCTACAGGAGACAGTCCTCCACAAACTCCCCCAATATTAGTTCTTCCCACAGGCTGCAGTTCTTCATGAACTGCTCCAGTGTAGGTCCCTTCTACAGTGTGCAGTCCTTCAGGAACAGACTGCTTAAGCTTGGGTCCCCCATGGGGTCAGAAGTTTTACCAGAAAACCTGCTCTGGGACGGACTCCTCTTTCCATAGTTCCTTCCAAGAGCCTGCTCCACTGTAGACCTCAAATGGAGTCACAGCCTCTTTCAGGTGCATCCATCTGCTCTGTCATGGGGTCCTCCATGGGCTATATGTGGATATCTGTTCCACCATTAACTTCCATGGGCTACAAGGGAAACGCCTGTCTCACCATGGGCTGCAGGGGAATCTCTGCTCTGACACATGAAGCACCTCCTCCCCCTCCTTCTACAGTGACCTTTGTGTCTCCAGAGTTGTTCCTCTCACATACTCTCACTCCGCCCTGCCAGCTGCAATTGTGTAGGGTTATTTCACCCCCTTCTTAGGTGTGTTATCCCAGAGGCACTACAAGCATCATTTGATGGATTCCAGCTTTGGTCAGCAGTGGGTCCTCCTCGAAATCAGCTGGCATTGGGTTTATCGGACACTGAGGAAGCTTCTAGCAGCTTCTTACAGAAGCCACCCCTGTAGCCTCCTCACCATCAAAACCTTGCCATGAAAACGCAGTACACTAGGGGGTGGGGATAGGGAAGAAATACTATCATACTGTCCTGGGTTCAGGGGCAGGAGGTAGTGAGAAGAGCTGAATGGTGCTTAGTTGCCAGCTGGGGTTAGACTATAACACTTCCTTCACAGTCTCTGTTGGTCCCTCCTATAGCAAGACCTGGGGTGTAAGCAGTGCGAAGATTGAATCACCTTCTCAAATATGCAAGTTATACTCAAATTTCCTTTACTTCTATGTAGCATCTTGGCATTTATTAAGTTCTGCTTATGCGCAACTTCACTCTATATGGTCAGCTGGAGATTTAACAACTGGGTGCTCTAAAATGAGGCTTAAGGGCTGCAGAGCTCAGAAAAAAATACTGAGCATGTGCACATTGTTTCTGCATTAGTAGTAAGATATTTTAGTATTCCCCTAGTCTGATAATTTTGTAGCTTTCATAGTAGTTTAACTTCAGGTTAGATTAAAAATGATAAAATACCAAACAATGTTGTCATTTTTCTAAGTGTCATGTCCATTTTTTTCATGATCCAGCTTTAAGGCTTTACTGTGTACCCTTAGGATAACACTAGCAGTACTTACTTTTTCTTGGAATAAAACAGTTTTCCCCTTAGGCTTCAAAATTGTGGCATTTGGAAAGAAACTCTCCGGTTAAAAAGATAAGACCAGTTCTGCCTGTAATTGACCACTTCCCTTGAAGACTACAATTCAAATACACTTTGTTAAATCCAGGGGCATCTCTTTTCAGTAAGACAGGAAACCCCTTTCTAGGACCACAGACAAGTCCCATTCAGGGATCCCTGGCACATACAGGATACTTTCCACCCACATTGCCTAAATTCCACCCTGATGGTTAACAGTCAAATATATCTTGGTCTTTCATTTAACTATTGGGGGATATTTATGGAGGAATGGACATAAGGAATCTTCCTTTTCTGTGTAGTCCTATTTTGCATGAAACCAGGCCCAAAATCCATGAGTAAATAAACTGCTTTGTATTTGAGTTCCCTTCACGAGTAAGGGTCCCTCTGGTAAACGTGAAGAAATACAATTAGAAGCACTTTTAAATGCCTCTTTTATGAAACCAATTCCTAGGAAATTATGAATCTCAAAACAAGGAAAATTTAATCTGAAACACATAAAGAAAACATTAATGACAAAGCAGCAAGGAAAAGTCATTCAGAATCAACTCAAGGAAGATTTAAAAAAAAAAAAATATGCAAAGTCAATATTCTCACTAGTTTTGTAATGATACTGTTCCAGAATTATTTAATTTAAAAAAAAAAAAATCAGTCCCCAAAATAAGTTACTTTTCATTGAGCAAAGTATTACGCTAACATACAATGGATTTTCACAGTGTCTGACAGAACACTCCAAGAGCCATATTTGACTTATAATTAATAAACCTATGTAACACAAAAAAAAGCTGAGAATTGAATAATTGTTATGGCTCCAACTTTTGTAGAGACATGTATGGAAGCAGATGCCTGAAATAATTCTACTAATGTCAGTCTGGATCCCCAATGGCTCATGGCTCTGACAGAATGACAGAAACCAAATTTTGCATTATCAATCCCTATTGCTCCTGTTACCTGAGCACAGAAGACAACTGATAAAAGAAGTTTTTAACTAGGTATGGCCATAACTGTTTCCATACTTAGTGACACATTTAATTTGCAATAGCAAGATATGAATTCACCTCCTACAGGTTTGAAGTCCAGACTTGGACACATTTTTAAACAGAGCTTGTAAGTTACCTGAATTAACCCCTTAGCACAATTTCAGTATTGTGACTGCTGTTCTGGAAATATGGGATGTAACATGGAATTATTTTATTAGCTATGTAATTTCTCTCTGATTCTGGAATAGACGCAGGTTCATTATTGCACATTTCCTTCTGAGACAGGTTAGTTTTTATAAAGGCATAATAATGAGGATTTCTTTTTATCTTGCAAAAAGAATCATTTTTTTTTATCACTTATACTTGGAAATACAGGATATGGAAAAGCCCTTAACTCAAAATAGAGAGAACACTAATGTCCCACAACTCCTAGAATTCAAATACATTGTTTAAAAAAAATAAAAAAACTAAAAAACACCAAGCGTCACATAATTTCAGCTTCCTGAAACTTCAGAGAAACCAAGTATCACACTTTATAATTCTTATAAAAAGAACAGTACAGCAAACTATAAGTTACGAAAACTACAACACTAAAAATTATTATTAAAGAGGCTGACGTTAAAAAAAGTCACTATGTACAACACTATATTGTTATGTTCCCATTATATTTGATGTACTGCATGCAGCAACAAGTGTAAGTGCACTTAACTACTGTTCCTGTCTGATGTGGATTTGGCTGTGTTTCTATTGTACATGTGAAAAGGTTTTTAAAAGATGCTGAAAGGAAATAAAGTCAAATAAGATGTACTCTGTGCTATGAACAAAACAGCTCCACAGTTTTTCAAACAAAGCCTATTTGTGTCAGAAATCCTTTTATATTCCATAAAATACTGTTAATAAATTCAAACCACATATCTGCAAATGGTTCAATTTAGTTATTGTCTTGAACACCACACACAGACAGAATAGTATGAATGCAGTTTAACTTAAATAAGTTACCACATGGAAACAGCAATCAATAAATAGCCTACTGCTAATCCATCCCAGCAAGAATTCTTTCTATCTTTTTCTGCAGCTCCTCTGGTTCCACTTTGATGGAGGGACTAACAACAGGTCAACACTAATCCATCCAAAATTAGTACTATTTTTGTAGTCCTCTACAATCTGACAGTCAAGGGAACACAAAAAGGGGCTGCTGTCCTTATAATAGCCATAAAATGTGTGTCTTTGATGAAAACAACCTAGCACTCCTCCCCCCTAAACTAAAACTCCAGGTTCCAATCATCTTCATACAGGAAAACTTCATACAGGAGAGGAAGAGGGAAGTAATTTCACCTCTCAATTAATGAACTTCACCATGCCTACTGCTAAAACTGAAAAATCTGATGTGACCCAGTCTTACTATGCAGGATAATTAGGAGAGGGATTTAGAAGGTCTCCTACAAAACAGCTTTGGTTTGTTTTTCCGTCACAAATGTTAGTGTTTTACCTTAAAAGCCTGAGATGGCTTAATATTCAACATGAAAGAATACATACCCTCGCTCTGAAAATCCTCCTGCATGTAATGATAGTCACATGAACTGGAGCCCATTCTCAACATTTTAATATGAATTCGCAATTACATAAGAAGTGCTCTACTAGATCAAGCCAATGGCTTACCTAATCCAGTTCTGTCAGCAGAATGGGACAGTTCAGTGAAAGCACACTAACTTGATCTCTGTATTTCGAAGTTAATTTCTTTTATACAACTGCTCAATTAAGGATGCTTAAATATGTACTAGAAAATACATCTACGCCTAGTCCTTTCAACATTCTTTTCTACCCACTGCTCACAAGTTCATCTTATCCTTTTTTGAACATGCTGGGACCATCTCCCACAAATATCCTGTGGTACTGACACCCAGAAGTTCACTACACAGTGTAAAGAAGCATTTTTCTTTCATCTGTTTTATACAGTATTGCTCATTTCATCAGATGTCCCTAGTACTGGCACTGTTTGCCAACCAGTTCTGCATTTGCCTGAGCACTGACATTAATTTGTAAACTTCAGTCATATCCCTCACTCTCTCCTCTTCAGACTGAAATGCTGAGGCTCCTCTGATCTCTCTTCACTGGCAGCTGCTCCACACCATTGATTATTATTACCGGCTTTTCTCTCCATTTTCTCTATTTTCACCAAATCTTTCTTGAAATTAAGAAGAAAAAACTGTACATTATGCTCAAGAAGATGTTGCAGAACTTTTTTAATATGGCCACAAAACAATGTCCTGCATATTCTTTAAAAAAAAATAATTTCATCTAACTTGGCTACTGTTGTCACTGATTGTCATTGATAATTGGGGACAAAAGAATCAGAGTTTATATGAATCATTTCATTGAAGAGAAGGCTCATTTAGCTAGATATCTTTCTTGTTTCCAACTCCTAGTAGACTGCATGGTTTGAGAGAAAGAAGAATGTTGTCTTTCTTAAAACAGTAATACGATTTATTTTTTTTTAAATGAAAAAAATTAAAATAGAAATTTAACATCATCTCTCTACAGCATGTAAACTTGAGAAAAACTTATCATTGAGTTATTCCAGTTCTACCAATAAGGTTCAAACCAAGATGGCATAGGCACACTCTCTTAAAATTACAGAACATCTGCACAATAAAAACCTAAGATTTAGCTTTTATAGAATCTGACACGTTCTGATATATGATGCAGATGCAGTTTTGTAATCACTGACATCTGTTTTCCATTTCCTACAAGACTTAAAAGGATAAATCTTATGCTTTATGTAGTACACAGTGTTTGAAATGGTATGATATACAACTATTTTATAAATGAAGACTTATGGTAACATTCTGCAGAAAATAGCTTTCTATGTTAATTATCTTTTTAGGGCATATAATAAAGCAGATTGTATTTGGATACAATCAACATAAGTGATCCACAACATGTAATAAAGCAGATAGTCATTATACTGGTAGTACGCCAATACAACCTTTACTTATCAGAGAAGCCTATATAGCAACATCAATTGATTGGCTTGTTTTTTATTCTTACTTTGTTGGGGATTTTTGTTTGTTACTTTGTTTTTATTACTGTTGTTTTGTTGGGTTCCCCAAACCCCCCCATCACAACTTTGTGCACAAAAATTATTAAGGCTCACAGAACTTCACAGCTGCACTGAAGATTACTCAGTTAAGAAAAATGAAACAGCAAGCAAAAACTGATTAACCAAAAAAAAAAATAAAATCTAAAACTACTTCAAGGCATTCCCTTACCTTCAAGAACAGGATGAGACACAATTATGAGTTTTATTAATATGAAAAATAAAACATGAAAGTATAAATAGAAATAACTGTCCTTAAAAGTGGTATTTGGTGTATCTATACAAAAGTTTCTTTACAAATGTTTACCTGGAATAACAGGTGGACGGTACATAGTCTGTGCAAGGGAATATTATAATCTCATTTAACTAAGTGGAACTACTCACTGCTGTAAAATTCAGCGTATGGTGCAGAGCTTATAAACCTATTTTGGTGTCATTTTTATAATTACTATAAAAGTTTCATTTCTGAGGTGGTTGAAATCAAAAAGGTAGTACCAGGCTCCTGTTTCACTGTATTACAATTACAGGAAAAAAAATGGATAAAAATAGCAAATCTTCCATTTGCTGAAATATATCACTGAGCTATTTGGAATTAATTCTTAACAAGCAGAGGTTTTTTTTTTAAACACCACTTTGCATATAAATGCATAGGTAAGGTCAGAATAATTTGGAACATGGAGTATCAACACAACAGTTCATAGAATACTTTCCATGCACAGGTTATAGCTACACATATTTCAGGTATTCTTCTCCTTGAGGTGATAAAAGACAGCAACCACCCTTTGGCAGATGGGAAGTGGATAAAGATCAAGTAACCTTTTCGAAGACAAAGAGAAAAAATTACCCTCAATTATAACATATGGAGTCAGAGTGGCTTTACTAGACTAAAACAAAATAAAGTTATAGCTAGCCCACAGACGTTAACTGTTTCTATTCAATTTTCAAACAATAGAACTTAAGTAACTCTAAGAGAGACTCGGCAAAAACTTTACATACACAAACAGTTACTAGAAGAGCAAAATCCAAGATGAGTACTTTTTCTTTCACTTCCATAAGTTTGGTAGTGCTCTCAGAAATATATGCTAAAGAAGTAGTTTATATACACATGATGTCTAGTGACTTTTAATACAGAATGTGTACCATTTATGTCTGTGGTAATGTGACCCATGTTCACCAAAACCAGAAACTCCTGACTGTCACAGCTACAACATTAGAACAAAACAGATTCATTCAACAGCACAAAAACGCAGTAAGGCTCTTCAGAATTTTTTTGAAGTAGAATGAGTTCATCATGATCTATGACAATTTTAAAGCTTTCAGACCACATTTTGAGGAAATTATTAAGAGATAGCTTAGACCTAACCAATTGCCTGCAAAATTCATTGATACCCCAAATTTTTGTTCTCCTTTCCCCATGGTAAAAATAAAAACCAGAAAATGCTACTCCGTATTATTGTTGGCAATCAATACAATTAAGCACAACTGAGAACATACCCTTGCACACTACTATGAAGTTCACATTATATCAATAAAGTTGTGACTAGTATTAATACAAACATGTTGTAGTTGAACTTGGAGCAAGTTGAAGAGACTGTTTTCTCTTAAGCTTCCCACACTATTCACATCTTCTACGTGACTCTCGTGCTGTCACATATTTATAAGAACTATAAAGACTTTGGGACTGTTCAAACAGTCCTAATGTGCCCACAGTCAGACAGACTACACAACTATTTCACAATATCACCCCAGTCCAAAGCACAAAAGGTCAAGCTGAGCAAACAAGGTACTAAGGTTTCCCTGGATTTCAATCCTGTATTTCCCCCCAAAAAGCCAACAGCCTCTTCTCATATGAGTTCTTCCACTCTAACGCACCTTCACTCTCTCTAACTTCTACATCCTCCTCCTCACTGTTCCACCACACATAACCACACCCTGAGCTGCAGCAACAGCTGCCTGCCACAGCTAATTAAAAAATACATATGTGATTAGCCAGTAGGCCAAACACAGCAGTAAACTGTAACCTCTCTTTGTGGTGGCACTAATGAGAGTTTTTCCTTTCCTTCAAATTTATGCCAGCTCACAAGGTGGTCAAAAATATAAGCAAGGAGGAGAAGGGAAATGACTTATAAATGGCTGAATTGTATAAATTTCACTTGAGATTTAGTAGTATATGAAACTAATGGGGAAAAAAAACCCAAAACCACAACCCATCAGAAGCAAAAGAAATCTAAAAAGACTCATTAAACTTGACAAAAAAGTTCATCTGAAAAACTAGTCTTTGACATTTTCACCATAAGGAAGCCTGAACATAACCAAAACAACGAGAGAGAGAGAGAGAGAGAGAGAAAGAGAAAGAAAAAGAAAAAAAACCACCTAACATCTGTATTACGGACAGCCAAAGTGTTATTCATCCATTTAAAATTTCTGCCAGCTTATTGAATTGATCTTTGAGCTGCAACCTGACCACAAATACTTCATTAGAAGATTCTCAGAATCATATATAAAATTATTATAACATTACTCCGGATTCATGCAAAAAAAAACAAACAAACAACCCAAAACAAACAAAAAACCCACACAAAACCAAAACACAACAATAAACACACACACTAAAAAAACCTACCAGAAACACCACAACGGCAGCCAAGCAAAATCAGAAAATTCTAACTCCTCCAAGTTTTGGGAAAACCTGATTTATAAGCCCTTCTCATTAAAGCAGATACTATTAAAATAAAGGACAAGACAGACAGAAAGACAAACAGACAGAAAGAAGGACCTGTCATCTTATGAAAACCTCCATTTCCAAAAGCCAGGACTCAAATCCCAGCACAAACTCCCATATAATTCAACACTAGATCAGTTTCTCAAATGTAGTTTATAGCATTATGACTAAGGGGTAGCCGAATTGATTTTCAATTCAAGTGAGAAATCAAGTTAACCTCAGCTTCCCAGCAGACAAGTACATTCTAGTAGAGTATGAGAAAACATCTAAAGGTTTCTCTGGTTAACAAAAAAACCAGTTGCTAATGTAACAAAAAGAACACTGTAAAAGTCCAATTTTCCTTCCAAAGAGTCTCCAAAGATCACATTTTCCAGGATGACAGATAGTGTCCTTTCTCACATGACGAGGATCCAGGAAGAGGTATTTGGCACTTTCAGACTGTAGTACTGTAAATTAGAGGAACAGGAAACAATGCAGTTATTTCTGACTTCTCATGGTACAACCACCTCCTTGACAGGTTACCTCAATAGAATCACCACACATTGGTCTGACTCTCAGTGTAACATCCTTATTAGCATCATCAACAAGGCCACAAACATGTCATGACCTAACTACAATTTAATTTCCCCCTTCTTGATCTTTCTTTAAGACTCAGGAAACAAACAATTAAAAGCATGAAAGGCAAAAGACACCAAATATTGAGCAACGTGTAGAAAGCTCTAATGTGACCATGGCAATAAAATGTGGCTGTGGATCAAAGAACGTAAATAAAATCTAATAAATGAAAATCAATTACTTTTAAAACACATGGAAGAAACTATCCTTCCAATACAACCTACCCAAGAGACTAGAAGATTCACAGAACATACTTTTTCCTCTTATACCCACTCATCTCTTAAAAAGAGCAGCATTGACAGTGAATGGGAACTTAAATGTCCAATTTAAGAAAGAAGTGTGAAGACCACACTGCAAAATAGTAGGTATTTCTATGCAAAGTTATATACACTGAATAAATACTCTTCAATTTCATAATGGCTAGACAGAGTACAAAAACCCTTTGAAGGCCAGGCTACTCAAAATATTAAGGTTGAGAAAATCCAAAGTATTACTGGGCTCTCCAATATATTATTACTATTTCTGTTATTTACCTAAGGGTTTTAACTTCTCTTCAGAAAATAAAAGTCACACTGCGTCTGATCCACTTAACATTTCCTGTGCTGGAAGGTTAAACCTCTGCTTGGAAACAAGGTTTCCATATGGGGGCGGTGCGGGGGGGGGGGAGGTGGGGGTGTGGTAGGAATCAGCTAGAAAGAGCACTTAGATTAGTAGTAATATATCTCTGCAGAATTTGCTGAATGTTTCATAAACACATGCTTTCAGAAAATAAATTTCTGAACACTGAAGAATAAAGTAGTTGAAAAGACTGAGATTAGTATGTCCTGTTCTTCAGTGAAGCTACAACCATGAACCTTAACTTTAAAAGATTAAATAATTGATGACTGTTAAAAAGCTTCCTAATTTACCTGATACAATCTAAATAAACTCAGGAATAAACATTGTCTCTTCTCATAACTCAAACAAGTGATCAAATACGTTTCTTATTATTTGATAGCAATTAAGTCTTAAGAGACTGCCCATGAATGAACAAGAGCCATACAAATGAGTGCTACACTGAGTCTAAGTGTTTTAAAGTAGAATTCTGGGAAGGATTTAATAACCACTCACTGAAAAACACACATTCTGGTTCAGAATAAGAAGATTAGTTAATTATTGAGAAAACACAGTAAAGCACTACTTCATCTAATATATATATTCAAATGTATAGTTTTGTCCAGAAACAAGTATAATTTCTACTAAAAATCAAGGACAGTTTATTGAAAGAGAACATCTGCATTGTAAAGTTGTCTACCACACTTGTTCTCAACAGAAAAAAATACCTCCCAGAGCAAGATAGGATTTTTGACCCAAAACAGAGATCTTTCAGATCACTGGAAATATTGCATTTGCATTACTGTGCTCTTGGTAAGTCTACAGAGCTTTTTTTTTTTTTTTGATATTAATTTGTTAATTATTTTAAAAGGGTGAGATGAGAAACTGAATTTTGGAGAAGAATATAAATACATACAATTAAGTATTTTTTGCCCACACCCCAACCAAACAGTACAAACACCAGAAATCCTGTCACAATCTGAAAAATATACTAACCTACAATTAAAACACACACCCACACCCCCGAACCAAAAAAAACCCAAACAAACAAACCAAAAAACCAAACATGAAAATAAAACCACCACCACCACAAAAACAAAACACCAAAAATCTGATACGGAATTGAATCATGACTTATGCTATTATATGGCATATTTGAATGTTGGAGATAATTAGGAAGATATTAGGAAACCAGTATTTGTAGGCACTTCCATTTTCATGCGTTTGTATTTGATTCCTGTTACATAGGCTATCTGAAACCATCATACACGTCACTGATTATATATGAGCAGACAGTTTACCTTTAAATTACAAGTTATAATGACAGTCCACTTGCAACCTAAAATTCCAGCACAGAAACACTAATGAAACCTCACGGGACTGGACAGATGAACATAGCATTCATTCAGAGTAATAACCTGATGTTTTATTTCCCTTCAGTATATTCTAATGGTAACCTTCGCAAAGAGTATCAAACAAAGAGGTACAAGAAAACAAAAACTATTCTAAACTTCTACTTTAAAATTAAAGATTCACCTTTTATGAAAAAGCATGAAGCATTTTTATTCACTGCCACCTAAGGATATCTTCTACTGCAAACAATTTCAATTTGAAACAAGAAGCAAAGCTTTTTGGTCTGACCTAAATTTATTAAGTATCTAGAAAAAGTATACAAAATTTGTTTCTCCAGTTTGCATATGCCTCTATTTCTTTAACTGTATAACCAGCACGGTATTTGTATTTTATTTTTTTTATTCACTGATTTTTTTGTAAAATCCTCTCTGATTATACAAATTTGGAAAATCTATTTTGCAGCTTTTGTTGACAGTACAACTCCATGCAAAATCAAGTACACAAACATAAACCTGATTGTTTCTGTGTAATTTCTCCAGTTGACTTCGCAGATCTCACATTAATCCCTTAAAAGCTGCTGCAGGGGAGGCGGGAGGGGGGGAAGAGGAAAAAAACAAAAGAAAAAGCACCCCTCACCTCAAGTTGTTTTAGACAAATGTAACTGCAAACTATAACTTTGTGGACTTCTACATAAGCTGCCTGATTGTCATCCACTGAATCTCCTGCTGTGATAAGAATATTCCAGTTAAACAGTATAAATCAGGTCCTTAAAAACATGGAGCTGATTACTATTGTGAGCCATACAAGAACTGCTATACATTTTGAAATAGGTAGCATGCTGCTCAGAAGAAACATATAAATGTAGAATAAATAAGATGCCATCTCAGTCTCCCACCTCTACAACTACTTTCTAGCTAACCTTCTCTGATAATAAACTACCTCATTTTAATCTGTGTGATATAGCCTGCAGGTCTTTACAAGTATAAAAAAAATTTACATACACTTTTTCATAAAAAATTATTTCTCAAAATCAGTTTTTTCAGAACAGTTTGAAAACATCTTGTCTTGCTATGTTTCAAAACACTTCACCAGGATTTTTCCATTTTGCTAAAACTTCTGTTTTCCATTTGACTTTTGATGTATTTCAATCTATAAAGTTTTGATTTTTCAAAAACAAATAGAAAGGATTCAACATCAGTTAGTCAAAAAGACTTCAATATACCCCAAATTAAATTATTAGACTGTTATTTTTATGGTAAACAGAGCTTTTGCCCTGAATTGGAAATTAAATAGCAGAATTTCCTATGGAACACTAATTGTTTTCCAACTCCTTGTGTCAGAAACAAAACAGAAGAAACAGTGAGTTCCTTTTATACCCTCCTAAATATGCCTCCCAGTCATTCATTCCTGTCATCTACATGTCACCTTTAACTACATTCTCTAGATTCTCTGAACCGCTCAGGAGCATCCACATTATACAGTCTGGGTTTTGCCCTGTGGCAACCTTCTTCCTAGATCTCTGCAGCTAAATGCTCCTTTATTTTCTATTGGCTTCCCATCTTTAAATCAGTACATGAGACAATGAATTTGCCATCTTACAAAGTTACATGAAATGATTTGGGCTATAGCTAAAAGTTTTAATGCAAAAGAATCCAAAAGTGTAAAATATGAACTGTTCCTTTACCTCAATGAAAAACCACAAAACAAAACAAAAAAATGAAACAACCAAACACCACCCCCAAAAAACAAAAACGAAAAACAAAAAACAAACAAAAAAAAAAGGGGGGGGGGAAGAAAAAACAAACCATGATAACATATACAGTAAAATGTACAGTATAATTAAGCTATAACATAGAAGTTGTCACTGATGCTTACCAAAAATGTCATTTTAGTTACAGGTATAATTAGCAGAGAGAAACAAGCAGTTGTCCTGCTTGTCCTGCAGAGAACATAAAAAAAGATGTGTTTACATTAAAGGGTGATAAACATACACGCAACAAGAACAAAAAAAAATAATCTAGACGATACACACTGAGGATTTTTCTCAGTTCCTAGAAGAAACTGTTGTTCAATTGTTACAGCTACATACAATATCAGCTCTATTCCGGGTATGTGAAGGAGTGAATGCTGGCTCCAGGAGGAGTTAAACAAGCTCCTCTGCATGAAAACAGTAGCAGTGTTACAGTGTTGATGTGCAGCGTGGTTGCTGGAGGGTAGCAAGCCACACTGTCAGTGTGCAGTGCAGCCATGCTTTGCAGAAAGCTGCATGGTCAAGTTGAAACTTGTCTTTTTTCACCAATTCTGCCTGAAATGATCCCGTGCAAGCTGTTAGACCTTAATCCACTTTATGTACATTTACATTTAACATAAAACCTTGTTATAACTACAAGTTCAGAAAGGACCACCAGGTCTGTCACTGAACTCCTGCAAACCATACAGCATCATTTCACATAGAGTGTTTATGAAGGCTAAAACAGAATGAATAAAAAATTTCATTACTTGGCAAATTATACATTTCTCACAGCCAGGTCTTAGAGCAGACCAAGGCACCATCACACAGCTGCGCCCTCAGTTTGAGAAACCAGTGACCACATGACAGCCCACCCATCTTCCCTCTTCCTCATTTGGGTTCCTTCTCTTTTCCCTCCCTTACTCACAGGTCAAATTTGCTTTTAACAAGCTACCACCATTGCTTTTGCTGATGCTGCGTAACCTGCTATCAGCCATTTTCATTTTCTACTTGTGCAGTGGACAGAAAACATGGTACTTTAACTAGTTAATACTCCTCAGATCCACTATGGGACTCCACGCAAAATAAAAACTAACACCTTCCCAAGCCTGAACAGTTGAGACTGGTGCAGGCTGCTCATGAAATAACAGCATGCTGTGTTTGTAAGCTATTACTGAGTTTCACTCTCTCCTACCTCAGGATTCTTCTCATGTAAAAGTAAAAACCTAGTGCATTGAAGTCGTGTTGCCAGACGCCATCAGAGCTGCTGGTGACCAGAATGGCACAACGACACAGAGAGCACAGACATCTTGCAGAACACTCCTGTTTTGAAGCAAAATTAAAAACCCAGTTCTTACATTCACAGTCTTGCACCTATGTGCAGCTATTCACAGATGCCAGTTCACTGTCCCACCTTCCTCTTGAGGACATGTGAGTTTAGTAATTTAGCATCTGATACACTGACTCACTGGCACTAAAAGAGATTGTCATACTAACTGCACACAGGTCTCCAGGCAGTACCTCCTGCTTCCAAGCTGGCCTTGCTGGCCACAGCAGCCCACATCTTTAAGGAAGGCAGTGGGCTGCTGAACAAGTAGGGTCCTCCCTCAGTCAGCTCCTGCGTCTGGGCACCCTGACCTTCTCCAGGGCTGAACTCAAAAGCCTTAGCTCTACACATCACTGTATCTTGCAGGTTTGAGCTCTGAAAAGCAAACCCACCACTGACCAACAGAACAGAAAGCCGCTTCACATTCTTCCCACCCATACGTATGAGCTGTTCTCAGTCCCTCTAAAATAAGAGCTTAACAACACTACCTGCTATGCGATCTATCCCAGCATACGTTGCCTCTCTTCATCCTTCTTTAAGGTGCAAACAGCATCTAAATGCACATGTCTTACATTTTCTGTATGAAGGATTTTTTCCCCCCAATTTTCTTAACATATCTGTACCAATAAACTGGCATTTATACACATTAAATGAAGAAAGGACATATAGTGGCTAAAGAAGGACCCTGTTAGTAGATACTTAGCTTGACACTTTGGGCAAGTCACTTAATCTCCCCATTGTCTCAAAAATATGAGTAACCGTGGGGAATGTTTTGACTAGTGTTTATAAGCAATTTGAGACTTTCAGTGGGCTTGAATAAATATGAAACATGGCACTATTATTAAAGAAAGAAATACTGAAAGATGAAAATCATCTTCAAAATTAGAACAGATCTAGCATGAAAGCATAGTACTGCTTTACCAATCTTGGTTTTTCTGTACCGAAAATAAACCACATACCAAAAAAAGTCAATAAGAGAAACAGCTGCAACACAACATTCCTTGTGCATATACTTGAGCTATTAACTTAATAATATATTTATGGAGGGAAGAAGATCTATGTATCAGTATTGCTTTCCATACAGAAAGACAAAGTAATAAAGATGATGAAAACCTGGCCTCAGTGTTTGTTACCCAAAACCCAAAAACTTCTATCACTGCAAACTCTTCCAAACAGGAATGTACAAGAGATCGTTTTGAAAAGGTTTGCTCAGGTTATCAAATGGGATCTACACACTACTGGAGCTCAAGGCAAGCTTATGTCTGCTCCTTATGAACTAAACATTTTATGATGGCTTAATGAAAGACTGCATAAGTAGGTAGGTAAATTACATTGTCATCTGTACAACAGACACATGTATACAGTTATTACATTCTTCTTCAAATCCATTTGATAAACCTTCAAAAATGGCAGAAGCAACCTGTTTCCCCCCCCCCCCAGAACTCTTTTTTAAGACATCATGGAATAGGATGAAAAAAGAAGGAAGTCAAGAGGCATACTACTTCCCTTCCATCAGTCTATTAGCGTTTATAACTCTAAGCTACGAAACAATGTCCTTCTAATTTCTTGTAAACGTATATGCAGGCTTTATTAATCTGATGTAATGAATTTGGTATATGCATTCCAGGGAATGCGTGTTGAATGAGAGAACTATGCTGGTCATGTTTCCGAGTTTATTAGAACTAACCTATCTTTCCAGCTTGTTTGGAGAAAACAAAATATCTTTCAATCATTAGGTCATTATCAAAACAATGCGCAGCACAGGAAAGATGCGGGGATATTGTCTAATGGTAAATACAGAGAACCAGGACTTGTCCCCAGCTCTGATGAAGTACTGCTACAGTCTTAGGTTCCCCTCACTTATTTTCACTTTAGCATCTAAACCTGTAACAAGAAAGGAACGATTTGCTGGTATGACTGTCTTGCAAATGAACTAATTAATGTTCACAAATCCTCTCCATGAACATAAAATAACAGAATCTAATTAAACAAAATTAAAATGCATTACCATGTTTGCATATATTCAAGCGCCTTCACATGTTTACTCACACATTTGCTACAGTGCTTCTGCGGTGTTTTACGTCTTCTCAAAGTCTGACTACTAAAAGACTAAGTCCTCTTCAAGTAAGAAACTGTCATAAATTGCTAAGACTTAAAAGCAATATACTAGTACCTGTCAATTAAAAAACCACCCAACACAATAGTTTTCAGTAAGTACAAATTCTAGTCAATAGCTGTAATACTCAAAGAATTCAGTAAATTACTCGATTATTCAGACAAAAACTCAGAGAAAATACTAGGTTCCTAAAGCTAACAAAGGTCAAGTCTATGTGTTCATTTAAATAAATAAATAAATAAATAATCAAAGGCTAAGACGCGGGGGGGGGGGGAATGGGTGGGTGGGGACTAAGGCCAGTCTACCCCTGTTACAAAATTCCTTACAACGTCCCTGGCCCACTCTTCTCAAGT
>WTSP01006119.1:0-16432 GCA_025331215.1 Actenoides lindsayi
CAGACCCAGCTCCTTCAAACGGTCCTCATATGATCTATTCTCCAGTCCCTTGACCAGCTTCGTTGCCCTCCTCTGCATCTGCTCCACCACCTCATGAATATCATTAATAACTTGCAGAATTAAAATATCTCAAAGAACAAGTTCAGGAAATCATCTGACAAGAGTGGATGGATACTACTGTGGGATTGTATCAAGACAGAACTGAATTACAAATTACTTCTAAAAATAAACAAAAGGCATGTGTAATGCTTTTATATTACATTCTAGGTCCTCAGACTTGACAATAAAGAAAAACTGAAATGATAGTGATTGATAGTGACAGTGACAGTGATAGTAAAAAAGAGTAAGAAAGAATATAGCTATCTTATTTGGTTCTTCTTATCTTCCAAATAGGAATTAGAAAGAGCAGAAGGAAGAAGGAAAGTAAGAGAATGGAAGAAACAAAGCTTAACATATGGAAAATGTCTCCTTACCTCAGTAATCTGTCCTTCAAAATAATGTGACTTCTATTTAGTCTTTTTAGTAGGGTCTGCCTATCAATATATTATGTCTTTGTTTTTCTCTTGTCATGGATACAAATATAATTATTGGTATTGTGCATTGGGGATTATTTATATGCTATATGTTCTTTATTTCTTTTTAATATTAGATTATTTAAATAGATGAAACAGAAAACTTAAAAAATACTTAAATTTATCTGTGATATCAGATAAATTGTTATTCAGGAGAGATGTTACTCTCCTATTATTCACCTGAATTAGATGAATAAACCCTTTGAATCTGAAAAACTGAGTTACAACTCTAAGTGTTCACAGTGTTTATAATCTCAGCTCAAATAATGAGGCTGGTGACATAATAAAAAAGTTCAACAGTAGAGAAAAGACAATTTTATGGTTTTGGTCACCACACTTCAGAATGTAAGAAACTGAGGAATATTTATTCCAATAGCAGCAGCCCAGGAATCATGACTTGGGAATATATCAGATCTATAACTTTTGCTGTGTGAAATAAATTTTTTGATTCATAAATCAAGACAAAATGCTGAAGTATCTATATTATATTTTACAAACAGATTACCCTACTTGATTATACTAAACTACAAAAATTTGTCTCCCAGCTACATGAATACAGCTGATCATTTACATACAGCAGCCAGAGGTTAGTGGGCATGACTTCTACAGAATGTATGTTCACAAGAAAAAATATATAAAATGAATGTGACCCTGGAATTTCAAGTTTCATTACTTTTCCCATGTTTATGGTATGAATTTTTTACAACTGGTAGTATCAGAGTGATAGAGGATTTTATTTTTTTTTTTAAAAAAAAGGAACCATGAAAATAAAAGCTAATGATACCTTTAAAGAGGCAGCAAGACATGAAAAACATAATTTTAGAAATAGGCATATATTTCTGCTCCCAAATTTCAATACCACTGGAGTGTAAGGCAAAGCTTGGATCTAACTTTAAATATAGGACAATTTTTTTAATTTGATTGCAAAACTTATTCTTGGGATCTAAATTTCTGAAAAAATGAGCTGTTCTGGGGTGCTAAAAGTGGTCTCATTTTTAATAATATACTGCAGTTCTACCTGCTTATGACAGCTTTTTTTTTAATGGAAATTACATAGCAGAAACTAGATGTACTATCTAAATCTCTAGCTATTCTAGTGGAAGATTCCATAATTTAAATCCTGTTCGATAATTTATTTTAGAAGTGATTATTTAAACTGAAATCTCTGAAGTCAATACATACCATTACATTTTGAATTTTACTTCTAAAATTTTAGAAAAATCAGGTCTTTTTGTTATGCTGGCATTAACAAATGTGTCTTTGCACTTACATCATCTGGTTTTCTCACCTGCAGGCTCACAGATAGCTTACAAGGTGGATCAGAGAGAGGAACAGGGAGCAGTGGGATGAATTTAGGGCATTCACACCTAAACCTACAGTTCTGCTTTGTGCCAGCTTGTTTCCTTAGGGGCTGGTGTAAAAGCAACAGCTAGAAACAAAATCATGATTTATGAAACCAGGATGTTATGGCTATTAATGGCCTTAAGAGGATTTTTTTGCAGCATTGTTATTGCTGCAGGGGTCACAAATGATTTACTATTATCACTCATCTTGGAAGGACATGTTCTCAAACTGGGTGCAGGAACTGGACAAATGTATAGAAACTGAACTCCTTAAAATACATTGGAAAAACACAGTTTGCATAAGTAAATGTCTAAATGTTATACTGTTGGTGAATCTTGCCATTAGTTTGAACTATATAGGTATCAGACCTAACAAAATTGAGTATTTCAGTAGAAAGAATTTAACAATAAAACAAGCAAATAATAAACAAACAACCCCCAAATCGTTTCTAGGAAGTGACTTTGTTGTAAAGCAAATGTCATGACAATATGATCCCTGAGAAAGAGGAGGCAGAATACATGTTAGAATATTCAGAGGAAAAGGAAGTCTTCATGTGAGCAGATGCATCAAAGAGGGACAACTGCATCTTTAAATACTCCATTTTTTTCTTCATAAAAGGACATTCTCTAACTAGCACAAAATAGAAAATACCATGGGAAGAGCCACCTAACCAGATGGACACTGGGAAATAAATGTATAAGCAGCTGGAGCTGGATGAAAGAAGGGTCTGTGTATGGCACCTGACTAAGGCATTACACCTGTCTCAGGTCTTAATACCTGTCACCAGTTTTTATATGAAAATAGCTTTGTAAGAGCCATTTTTTTCATGAAGTCTCATTAAACTTTTTTTTAAACTTTTTTTTTTTTTTTTTTGGTAAGAAATTTAAAAATTACTCATGGATTGAATGATGAAATTTCACCATTAAGTTAACCACTCTTTTCCACTTTGATGAAAGAAGTTAAATGATATTCAGTTCCAATATGAACAGGACAAATGCATATGAGTTCTGGAACACAAAAACTTCTTTAGAAGTATTTCATAAATACTTCTTCATATGGCATTTAAATTTGTCTTTTGAGAATAAAAAAATTAGTAATATAGACATCGTTAATTTTGCTCATCATTTGAACTGTAGAACTTTAGAAGGACCTGTTGTGATAGCACAAGAAGTATATGGTTTTAACCTAAAAGAGGGTAGACATAGGTAAGATAGTAGAAAGAAATTTTTTACAGTGGGGTTGGTGGAACACTGGTACTGGTTGCCCAGAAAGTGGTAGATGCCCCATCGCTGGAAACATTCACAGCCAGGTTGGATGGGGCTCTGAGCAGCCTGATCTAGTGGAAGTGTCCCTGCTCATTGCAGAGGGGGTGGAACTAAATGACCTTTAAAGGTCCTTCCAACCCAAACTATTCTATGTTTCTACAATTCTACAATTCTACGATTCTACAATTCTATGAACATAGGATTGATTGCATAGCACAGTCAGATTTTTTTCAAAACAACCTCTGGTCTGCAAAAATGAAGATGACACAAAAGATGTGTGAAGTTTTCCTAAAATTTCCTGAAAGTGTAAAGAGGTAAGTTAGGATCTTAGACTTGCACCTACAACCAAAGCTACTGGCTGCTTCTTACAGCGACCTCATTTTAGCACTGAATATAAGAAAATAACTAAAAATAAATAAATAAATAAGTAAAATGGGTGGTTACTAGATCAAAGAAGAAGCAGCCCCATATTTAACACATTTATGTTTATCGCATCTATAAGTATAGCAACACTATCTATTATAGATCTTTTCCAAAAAGATATTTCATGTAAAATGGGAAGTGTTACCAGAATGATCCCCAAATATTTAGCTTTTCTTAAGGCTGTATTAAGAGTATAAAACATTGCAAATGGAACATTGTGAATGTACTTAACACTTTAAAAGAAAGATGTTCTCATCTGAAAAGTATCTGTGAAGTCTCTCCAAATGAACAAAGAGAAGATAGAAAAACAGTAAACTAATCATATTTTAGGACTGACTAAGCTTCATTACTAAGTAGAAAGTTATATAGATCTTTAGAATGTAGTGGTCAAATATTGTAATATGTAGAAATGTAATTTTCTCTGATTAATGTAGTACTAAGCAAAAAAAAGCAAAAGTAAAATATTTACAAGATAAACTCTTATTTCTTATCTGGAACTATAATCCCATCACAAAAATAATCAATCTGAAGCTCTGAAGCTATAATGATTGCTTGCATTTTTTATAAGTACACTATATTAAAAGTATCTTGGTAAGCTAACAAAAATGGGCAGGATATTTCAGTCTTAAAAGAAAATAAAAACCTGGGATATTTCAGAAAATAAAATTAATTGCAATTGGAAGATTTAATCAAGGAATGCCTAGCTTTGTACTCAATCCTGTTATTGTAAATTACAGATGGACAAATAAAATATAATAGACTAAATAATGTGAAACTGTTGAGCTTTATTTTCTTAGCTGTGAAACAGAAAGTCACAGACTTCAATGTACAAACTCTTCTAAGTAAAAAGTATCAATAGCACCTTTAGTGGCTATTCCATTCACTTGTCAAAACAAACTTTTACATTTCAAAACATGAATAGCTATAAAATTATTTACTGAGCTGTTATGATGGTTCCAAATCTCTCCTGTGTCCACAGTGCAGAACTGTACTGCTGTACTAAACAGTTGAAAGTTCATGGGCAGATTGTCCCCTCCAGGTAATACAGATAGTCCAGTTTATGGCAGCTAATTATCTATCAAAAAGAAAGTCATGCTCTAATAACTATGTGATGTGAATAATCTGGAGTGTCTTTTTTAAGACAAATCTTAAAACAAAAGGTAAGATTCTGAGATATTCATCTTCTGTCTAACCCTGAAATACTGTACTACATTACTAGTATCACTAATATTACCTTAGAAGCTTCATAGGAGCTTCTTGTTCTGATGCTCATCCTACAATTGAACTTGTTCAAAAATATGTTGGTCCTACATCAGGAATAAAATTAGAACATGATCCAGGAATCTTAACATTTACTCCTAAGTGAACATGGTATAGAATTAGCACAATTTGTGGTATCAGATACAGCTGTATTGTAAAGCAGAGCTGTAAGAAATACTTATAACTACTAATTAGGATTATACTGTGGAGGAAATCTCTATCACTCCTCTGTCTGATATTAAAGGTGGGTAACCTTGCTGAAAGGAATTCAAGTGTGAGGGCTACCAATAGTGGAGAAACAGGAATTTGACTTTGTTGCTTAGTGGTAAAACTTTATCTGGGAGAAGGTAGACATTGGATTTGATTCCTAGCCTCTTGGACTAGTTTCAAATTAGACAACTAAATTTGTATAAATTTATCAATGTCCTTGGAAGCAAGGAGCAGAACTAATAACTATCGTAATCATCTGAATGATCCTGCCATTATACTACTGGGAAAATAACCGCCTTTCATATTCTCTTCCTGGCCTAATGAAACTTCCCTTCTTCTTCAGTACGGGAGAGCTGCACAGAGGAGGTACAGAGCACCCCTTTTTGCACAAATGTAGGATTAAATCCCTCCCAAACGTGTCAGACATATAATCTGAGCATCCTAGATGAAAACTCAAGCCATATAAAGGAACTATCTAGATTCTGGAAACAAGGAATTACAGAAACACATGTTGGGATACATTGGTTCAGGGGGATGGTATGTCACCCATTCTATTGTGTTTCAACTAAAGGATAGAAAGGATGGAAAACCCAACAGCTGAATATCTCCCTTATGCCTGGCATTTATCACTGTTTTCATGTACCCCTAAACTGGAATCTATCCCCTCTTGCTGAACAGATTGGACTTCCCAATAGTACGTTAAAGGATGAAGATGTCCTTTCCAAAGGTGCTTACTGTTTCTCAAAAATAAAAAAGTACATTATTTTTGTATGACTGTTCTTGATTCCTGCCACATTATAGATGGAAACACGATAAATACTGAAAACTCCCATTTACTTGCTTCTTCACCTGTTTAGGAAATCCAGAAAATTTATAAGGCCTTCCCATGCACATAAGATTAAAAGTATTGAAAATTATTTTCTTTTTCGTTCTTAATGTTGTTTTAACATATTTAGGTGTTTTGAAGATAATTCCCAATTCTACAGTCTGCTGTTAAGAGAGCGCTTGGAATAGCACACACTTTGTCTTCCACCCTGTAAATCTTAACAGTGCAGAGCACTCTATGTTTCACACACAACATAAAAGATACATCATAGCCATTAACCTTCCCCTTAGTTGCTGATAAAGTAAAATAGGCCCATTCTTTACAGTAAACAGTAATGTATCTGTTCAGATAAATATTCCTCTTGCTGCAATAAAGTGTAGTATTTTACAGCTGCATACCATCTTTGCAAACTGTTCAAGTGGCAATTAAAATTGAGTATGAACAGAATACCAAATGAAGATCTGAAGGCAAAAAGGGGATGAAAGAGCTTTTCTTAAAACTTCCTTCAGCAAAAACTTAAGCTGACATATAAATCGACTAATGTTTGCTTATGTGCTATTTTAATCTACAGTAAAGATATGATATTAAATTAATTCCTGTAATCACTTTCTGAAGCCTGTTAATTTGATATAATTAGACATTGAACTTTTACATGCTTGGTACTTTTCTTATTGCATGAATGCTAGTTACATTAGGAAGCTGTTACTGGAGAACTGGTATAACAACATTTAAGAAGCTGTGTTGTAAACATATGAACAGGTTTATACTTAACAATACTAATAATTTAATGAGATGTATTACGATGTCACAATTGCTTATAATTTTAAGCCTAGCAAGAGAATGAGATGCAGGAGCACTAGCTTAGTCTTGTTTACCATGTAGCCTTGTGTAAATCACTAGTAGTCAGCTTCTCTAGGTTTCTCACCTAAAAATGATGTACTGTGGCATCTCCCAAGCAGATCAGAACAACACTCAGTGTGAGGATCAGCTCATCACAATCATGTGCAAGTGTTAGCTAGTGGCCTAAGGTAGTGAGATCCACAAAGCAAAAGATCACCTCTTTCTTCACATTTCTGTGTAACAAGGCACATTGATATATGACTGATCCAAGATAAAGACTTGTGATGTTATAATGCCTGAGGAGATATGTGGGACTTTCATTGTATAGTAATAATAATGTCCTGAAAACAAATCATTCATGGATCTCATAATATAATTACTTGCATAAAACCAGACACATTACTTGCCTCCTTCTTGCATATTTTCCTCATGATTATAATACTAAAAAACTTTTTTGACTTAACTTATTTAACTGAAAGTTAAAAGAGATTCTGGAAAAAAAAATAATTTCTTCAAAGTAGCATAAGTAGCTTACCAGTTTGTGAAACTACTGGAAAATAAATCATGAAATACCATTATCAGATACTTTTCAGATATCACTGTCAATATAATTTTTATCTCATGTATCAAAACCCACTTCAATCAGCCAGAATATATTTCAAAACAATAATGTATTATAGCAACACATTTTACTTAAATACAGGAACGAAGAGAAATTTATAGGATTAAAGCCTAACAGTTTGGCCATTTCTCTTTAAGTGTACAAACGTGAGATGCTAGCATTAAATGGAAAGCACAGAAACAAATAAACGGATGTAGTCAGTTTGACATGTTAAGTAACTTAAATCTCTGCACATATCCATGTGTTTCAGAAAATCTGTGAAGTTTAATAGAATACTGAACTAATTGTGAAGCAATTATTTTCCCTCTTGCTCTCTGAAAAACGCAATTCTGAAAATTAGAAAGAAAAATAACACAACTAAGTGAAATGAGCTTTACATAGGTCACTGTCAAACATATAAAATTTAAAAGAAAATAGAAGAAAATGTATATTTTTGCCAGTCAAAAGGATTTCAGTCACAGTGCTGTTATGCTTCTTGCCACAGTATCAGATGAAAAATAAGCAACCAGTATAACTTTTCCCTGTCCAACCTCCTCAGCTCTTAAATGTTAAGAACATTATACTGGAATAAAAATTATCAGTATTATTTATGGAAATGTTAAGTGATTCAAGCTATACATATTGGGGTACAATAATTTAACATGTTTCCTAAAATTTTTATGCTTTTAGCGATTGAACACTGAAATATATACTGAAATATACTTTAGTCAAATTCCAATTTGAAGATGAATAAAATAACTAATTTAATAAGAAATTGTCATGCATCAAGAAATAAGAAGCTGTCAGGCATCTGAAAGTAGACTAAAACCTCATGTGTACAGTTAAAGAGACATACAGTATGATGCACATATATATTAAACATGCAGGATACATGTATGGTACATATGCACATATATGAGATACATCCACAATATTTGTATGATAAACATATATGCAGGTTTAGCTTAGGCAGATGGTACAGTTGTAAATTGCTCCTAAGTACTACTAACCAATTTTAAACTGTGATAATGTTAATAATACTATGCTTATAAATAATAGGCATCGATAGCCCTGACTGCCAGAGCTTTTAACCACACATCTCCCTGACTTTTCCAGATCACATGTGAGTGCTATGGGAACAACTTCCATGGTTGCTGTCCAGTCCCGAGTTCAGTTCATTACTGTTCTTGTGATTTCAGAAATATGGGAAAATACAAAATACAAATTGCAGTTCTAACAGTGAATGCTAGTGGAATAATTAGGAACAATTTTCTGCTTCTATGCATCAACTGTTACTTTTTATTTAAGCTTTAAACTATTATTAACTATTTATTAAAGTACTATTCAAACTAATGTACTAAGTTTCCTGTTAATCATTACTCTTAGAACTGTGATGGACATTGGAATATTTAGCTACCAGCTGTTGTGAATTACATTGGAAACTGAAGGTGCCAAGAATCACAATACCTGTCATTCAAAATCTCAAGTCTTGGCTATGCTGTACTGCTGCTTTATACTAACTCCAGCTGTGAATGATGATTTGCTTGCAGCCAGTCAGCTCTGAGAACTTACTGTTGGTGGCTGTTCTGTTTTTTTAAGGTGATCTTCACCTACCGCACTGACTGAAAAGTAAAATCTGACTTCATCCCTTGTGCTGGCACAAGCACTTGCACAGCAGCCCACTGAGTCATATTAGACACTTGTCATGGTACCAAATAATCTTAATTTCTCTTCCACTTCTTCCTTAGCTTTCAGTTTACTTTTTCTAATAAGTTCTCTTCCAACAAGTTAAAGTTAAAATGATACCTAAGAATAAAAGAAAACTCAGCCACAAGGTCTATGCTCTTTTTCCTTCCTATTTTGCAAGAAGTTATATGTGTTAATCCCAGAAAAAAAACCTGTACCCCCAAAGAGAGAAAGCTTCACTACTTATGAAATGTTTCTAATGTTTTTATAAAAACAATAAAAAAAAAAAAAAAAACAGCTTCACTACCTGGTAAAATTCTTTGGGATATATTGTTATGTGTAATTACTGTGAAAACCCTGGCAATCTAATTGGTAAAAAGAAACCTTTTAAAAGATGACAGCTGTTGCAATCATAGAAGGAAAAAAAACTAAGCAAATGTGAGCACTGAAATGGAACACGGAATGTTTGCTTCTGTGGTTAATACAGCATTATTGACAAATGCAACAGCATATCAAAAGCCTTTTTCCCTATTTTTTTTTTAAAGATACACAGTTTATCTAATGTTCAAGAAAATAGAATGTATATATGTTATAGTAATTAATTAGTTCTATTGTTAATTGATTTTACTTCTTCAGAACATTTTACTTTTATACAAAATTATACAAATTCTGGCATAATCAGGCCTAAATTGCAACAGGTCCTCCAAATGCAAGTTGCAATCACTGATTCAGTACCTATTGCACTGAAGTTTTTTGTAATACCGAATTAGAAAGGATCAAGATGAGTGACTAATGACAAAAAGAAGACATCAGAACAACTCACTAGTGAGACTCCACAGCATTCAGCCCCTTAGAAGAGATATGACAAAACAATGTGTAATTTCTTCGGTTAGATTTTGTTTGCTGTAGCATTTTGAGCCTCTATCAGTTCTTCATTTTTACACCTATATGTAACAATTCTACAAGACCCTATGGCTGTATGCAATGTCCTAAATACTTCTATCTGCTTAAATCACAGTTACAACTTGATGTTAGTATCTCACAAGTATGCATATCAATCTGTAACAATAGTACCACTAATATGGTTGAAATACAAGATTCAAGAAAGTCTGCAAGTCTTTAAAAAAAACCTTTTTGCATATTGGTAAAAAGTAGTAGCAATTATTTGTTTTTCACTAGAGATATAGAAAGAGAAGTGTTGGAAGGAAGGAGAAAGGAAAAAAAAAAGAGAAAAAAAAGAAAAACATGTTCTAGTTTCTGTATCTGGGATTTCCAAGAAATCTCCCATCCAAATACCATCATATGAGGGACTGATTAAGTTCAAATACCAGATACACTTAGTATGGTACAGCAAAGCAACCCTCCTGTTGTAAAAAATCAAATACAAATATACATTAATTATATTTAAGATCAATTGTAGCTCAACTAGAAGGGAAAGTATATAGAAAAATCTAGAAATATATAGAAATATCTTCAAGAAACTCCATTAATAGCATTGCTCTTTGTATGCTGTTACATTCTTGTATAAGGAAAGTCTGATTAAATGCAACTATCTCGCAGTTTAAATGTTATATATATGTACATACCTGACTGTTTTACTACATCTGTATTGAAGGCTATATCTAACTTCATTCCTCAATTCCACTAATGTCTTCCTGTTGGCTTGTAAAAGTCAGGATCCTGACACTGTAATTAGTTAAGAAAAATAATATTTCAAGGTAGACTGAAGAATTTCATTCTTGGGAAGACAGACGCTTTTATGAATGAGAAATTTTTAGCCTGGAATATGACATTATATACACCTTTAAAATTTCACAATTTTATCATAATGTATTTAATATAAGTATATAGAAAGTGGTTCTGTTACTGATCAAGCAAAGCGTCCAACCTATTAGTTCAATGCTCAGAGAAACAGGAAATTACAGGTTATTTTAGACCTATGTTAATTCCGTAATAAACTTTTCTGAAATAAATGTGTAAAAATAGTTATAACAATCTGTGAAAATATTCTAATTTACTGTGGCAAATTTCTAATATTTAATGTGTTAGTCACAGTATATTTCATGTCATTGTCAAAGCATAAAGAGAACTGAGGTAAGCCTTAGATTTAAAAATCTGATTCTTCTTGAGTCTTCAATTTTATGAAGAAAAATCTTGTAACAAACTGATCCTTTTTCTAATAGTGATTGATTTTACATGCCATGAGAAGCCAATTTAGGAAGTAATAGTTAGAAAGAATCTTAATTTATAAAATTTACAAGACTTTGCATCTTTAGTCACAACCTGTGGAAAAAAATACTGAATGATAAAGAATAGCTTTTAATCTGAATTAAATGCTTAGTCACAATTTGTAGGCAGTGCTCATAATCTTTTAGCAACTTGGATGCTGAATCATTTTTCTCATTTAACATGATCCTTTCCTACACTTCAAAACAAAATAATTAAGAAACCCTCCAACATGAACTCCTCAATCCTCTTTTGTTTCTCTTACTATTACCTGGAAATATCCAGAATGTCCTTTACAAGCTTTTTTCAGAAACATTCCTAAGGCTGTGCAACAGTAAGACTGAATGAGTAAGGGAGAAATGGCCAGTGACTGTAATGGAGTACAAGACATAGGAGAATTCTGTAAATGATTTCTGATATAGAGCCCAGGCCATTCAAAGTGACCATAATGAATAATTCTTCAAAAAGAAATTCTAAAGAAATAATATGATCTAAATAACATTTTCCATGAAGGATGATAAGCAAGTATTCCAAAGATACTTAAGATATGTGGGGAACTGTAGGGTTTATTTAACAAAAGAAAACAAATATTTATAAAGACATACAATTCTAGTTTATAAATCAAAACCGAAGTACCTGCAGGGAAGGCTCCATTTCATGTCTAATGTTGAAGACCTGTAATTTACATATTGCTAGAAAAAACCTAGAGCTGGGATCATACAGTCAAGAACAGTAGATAAAGAGGATACCTGAAGGAGTAACTGTTCAAGCTGATGTATTATCCACTAAGGGTCTGACAGCATTTACACTGCAAAGCAAATGTTCCATTTTGCAAGTTCTAGTCCATGAGTAATAAAACCAAATGTGCAATTCTCTCAGTGTTTGGAATAAAGTGCATACAGTATTGTTCTTGAGTATTATAATTATTTTATTTCAATTCATTAGAGCCATAAAATGATATGTTGATAAGTATAACATAGGTAGAGATTGAAAATGAAAAATCCACAAATTTGAATTTTATCACCAGAGGAAGAAGAAAATACTTAAATGAGCAACTTAATACGTAATTTGTGAATAATGGGGATATTTGCATTATATTTATTGTTATTGTCTGCCTTTATCACTTTTATTATTGTGCTGCAGTATAGCCCTTTTGAAGGTCTGCCAAACCACTGCGGCTTGCTCAAATGCAGGGCTGAATTTTAATTAAGCTTAGCAAAATACTCATTGAATTTAGTGAGCCTGATTAGGCCAGTCATCCTGATAGACATGCAGAGGGCATCTTTCTTACTTGCTTTAATAACTGACAGAGGCAATTAATAGATTTTCGTAAAATAGTTAAACCTAAAAAAGAGGCTGTCATCACATCTTTTCACTGCAAACCTTAGCTTTTTTTTGTATTTAACATGGCTACAAAAGATTTATTGGAATTATTATTTATGAAGTACTGAAGAGTAATTCAGTATTCATATTTGTGAAGAGTACTTCTAAAAGATATGCATTTTTTCCTAAAGTATTCCCTGTAATATCGCAGTCCAGTGGAGTTTCCATGGTCTCTGCAGAGTAACACTAAATACATGAGCAAGTCAATGACTTCTTATAACTTTTTACTTATTCATTTAAGTGATACTAGGACTTCCCTACAGTTTATGCAGTTAGAGCATCCCCTATATATGTCTTAAATCATTCCTGTGAATCATGACTAGCAATTGCAAAATTAAATACTCTGTCTCTTTTCTGTGTGACAGTGACATCTTCACTTCTTCAGTCAGGTGCATTTTTAAATGGTCGCAATGTCCTTAAGACACTGCTTATGAATGTTGGTTTTGTTGTTCTCTTCTGCCTATTCCCACAGTAAGTTTAGGGGAAAAAAGCTTGTGATGTATTAAAAAGGAAAATATAATAATTGTCCAGACAAACAAACAATTATACCTAAAACATTATAAGAAAGGAATAATAACAGGAAAAAAAGGCAACGAATATGTAGAAGGTTGACACATGACAGCATTCACAGTAAGCTAGGTTTGAATAGTAGAGTATTGAAATACCCTAAGATTCTGTACAGCAAGAAAGACCGTTGAAACTCTGAATTTAACTTCAGCATTGTTGTCAAGAAAGGAGATGAAAAGTTCACCAAAATTAATAGACAGAATCCATATTCACTTTGAGGGGCTTGGTATCAGGCTACAAACAAACACATTTTTAACTACAAAACTGAAAGTTCCTTATTCAGTGACTGAACTTCAGTGATCAAGAAAACCCAGTGTGACTTGTAGCAGAAGCAAACATAGTAAATAAATTTCCATAAACTACAGCACTCAAAGACTGAATTACAGAGATTTAAGAGATGTCTTCCCTCTATCTGAGAAAGTTAAGAAAATCAAAAATGGGGAACATGTACAGTTGGAAAGGGCAATATGTGTAGTTAAAAGAAGGAAAGTATATTCATGTTTTTGTGTCCTTTAGTGCAACTAACTGTTTGCCTATGCACACAGAAGTAAAGGGTGGAATAGAAGGCACTAGTGTTTGATTTCACTGCTCAGTAGCGATTTTCATAAGTTTCTGTGTGCAAATTTTAACCGAGTGTACCAAAAATACAGAAGTATTTGGAAAAAAGATTCCATTATGGGACTTTTTTTCTCAGTCTACAGACAGAGGTCCAGAAAACAGAGCAATATATTTTTCAAAAATATTATTCGTTACACTCCTTTCCCCAGCCTCTTGTAATTAATATTCTCTGTTATTAATTAAGAAGACACAAACCTATGTTATTCTTATTATTACATTATTAATCGGAATGTTTCTATGTCTAAGCAAAAGATTTGCTTTTCATAAGCATACCAGAAGTGGACAAAAATAACATCAGAAAACAAACAAACAAATAAAAAATGAACCAAACAACACAAAACCCTTTTACTGATTACTTAATCTACTGATTGAAGCTATATGGCAAAGGATTGTATGAATTATACAGAAAATTTTCAGAAATATTACCTGTCAGAAAAACTTACTTGGGGTAGAAATATTTAAATTTATTTTCTGCAATTCTATCGCCACATAAAAAAGGACACTTATGTGTACTCTCATTACTGTGTTCACTGCTGCTATCCATAGCATCTTTACACTGTAACACTTACAAGGGTCAGCTGTATCCCCAGGATGGTGTCTTAATTGGGGTGAAGTGTTTTCTGTTCAAAGGACTGATGAAGTGTAGAAATAAATTAGCATATTCAAACTCTGACTTTACTACATTGTTTACTGGAGTTTCCCTTTGAGAAAAATATCACTGATACACAAATTCATTGCCATGTCAATGCCTAGGTTCACTGATATCAGTCCAAATTTATAAAGCAAAACTCAACATCATTTTTTTTTATCAAGTTATATAATCTTTATTGAGCTTAACGAAGATCATTATTTCATTTTTTAAATCTTGTATCTCTTTGTCATAAAGATATTATGGTTTTATGGGTTTTTTAAATTTAAAATCTACACAATTAAGATAGATATTACATTTTATTTTTCAGTAGACAGATCAAGGTCACACAATAAGTAAGGGAAGTGGAAGTAACATTTAGCCTTGTCAAGTGGCTTCAAATAGATAATAATTTTTTGACCTCATGGTTCTTTTGCCAGAAAACGAACTGAAAATTGCCAGCATTTTTGGTCTACGCCTAGAAGAATGAAGACATTATCCAACACATGTAGGAATCATTAATGTAAAAAATAATTTGTTACAATTATAGATATCTTTGCCAACAGCAACGTTTTATATTTTTTATTTTTTTTAAAGTACAGATAAACATTTTTTTCAAGAGATGCTGTGCATTAATTTAGTAGATTTTCTTTGAACATCAAAATACAAATCATCTTTTTTTCATAAAGCAACACTGTTGCAAATTTTGTGAAATCTAGGCAGCTATCAAGCTATTTGTTCACAGTAGGTGCCTGCCCATCACCACCATAATAATTTTGGCAAGCTTCCAAGACAAATATCTTCCATCTGTTACTGTTTCATAGAAATGGTACCTTGAGGTCCACTTGACCTATGATCCCTCAGACACTCCAGCAATTTAATAACGCATTTTCTCAGGCAATTTAATTGACAAAAATGCTGCATGGAAACATCTCAGGTTCTACACTTCTTCCATGCACAATTCCCCAGTCCTGGGGTTTTCAAGACTTCTCTGTCAAGCTAAGACTTTCAGATTCTCCCTTGTGGCAAGAGTAATGGAAAAACTCAATAAAAGAAGGTGTCAAAATTTTTCCTGAACCCTAAAGAAAAAAAATAATTCATGTGTTGTGGAGCCTCGGGCTCTCAAGATCCTGGGCTGTGGTAACTAATGAAAGAACATGGAAGTGCTGAGGTTGGCAGACTCATCTGGAGGCTAGGGGCTTCTGGGATGCCTCTTTTACAGCCAGAGGCTTGGAGATTGCCTTTGACAAAGGGAATAAATGTAGTTTCACAACCCATGCATTTGTTTGCACTATATAAGAACTACAGAGTTTGGGAAACTAACAAAAATTTCTATTATGACAAGAATGAATAATTCACAAGTGTGATGGAATGTTCTGCTTTCCCCACAGAGAAACAAAATTAACTTACACTCAAAAATATTAATCATGCTGATACATAAAAAGAGTCTTAAAATATGACACCACAGAAAATTGTTCTGATGATAAAATGTATAAGGTTTCTTCATGCATGGTTCATTTTCTGGTCATCATCTCTTTTGCGTTTATAACACAAAATCTGTTAATGAATACAAATTGTAGAACACTTTATTTTCAGAAAAATCATCATGTTATAGGTTCAACTAAGAAAATCTAAGAGCTGACTCTTTGACTTGGGACATCCCTATGTTAGATTTCTAAAGAGTTTGCAAAGGCTAATTGTTTGATTGTGGCATCACTTCTCAAAGTGTCAAAGATTGTGTCAAGTTGTCTGGTTATCTAATGAACATTAATACTTCCAGTTACCCTACAGCAAAATACTAGGAAGAGAAAGAGAATAGTAGGAATGAAGATTGATTACTTCATTCTTGTGTTTTCTCTGCTCACCTCTGAAGGCTTGGACAAAAAACATTAGATAGGGTAGTGAATAAGAAGGGAAGGGAAGGGAAGGGAAGGGAAGGGAAGGGAAGGGAAGGGAAGGGAAGGGAAGGGAAGGGAAGGGAAG
>WTSP01006119.1:20335-31045 GCA_025331215.1 Actenoides lindsayi
GCAGGGGGGTTGGACTAGATGATCTTTCTAGGTCCCTTCCAACCCCTAATATTCTATGATTCTATGATTCTATGAACCTCCTGCCCATAGTAGCATCCATGAGAACAGGTTACTCAGGGCTATGTCCAGTCAGATTTTGAGTATCTCCAGGGATGAAAACTCCACAGCCTCTCTGGGAAACCTGTGCCAGTGTTCACTCTCACAGTAAGAAGCATCTTTTTTGTTTACATGGAGTATGATGAGTTTTGTTTTGTGCCCATTGACACCTGCCCTGTCAGCAGCACCACTGAGAAGAGTCTAGTTCCCTCTGTATTCCCTGCTATCAAGTACTTACACACATTGGAACCTTTGCTTCAGGCTGCTTCCATTCTCAGCTTCAGATGTCAGATGTTCCACTCCCTTAATATACTTGTGGCACATCACTGGACTCAGTCCAATATGTCTGTGTCTCTCTTGTACTGGGGAGCCCAGGACTTGACCCAGCTCTTCAGATGTGGCATCACCAGGGCTGAGTAAACAGAGAGGATCACCTCCCTTGACCTGCTGGCAACACTCAGGCTCATGCAACCCAGAAGGCTGTTGGCCTTATTTGCTGATAGGGCACATTACTACTTCATGTCCAACTTGGTGTCCATCAGGACTTCATGGTCCTTGTCTGCAGAGTTGCTTTCAAGCCACCTCTCTTGTGTACTCGTGGTTGGGTTTATTCCTCCCCATGAGTAGTACTTGGCACTTCCTTTTGTTGAACTTTGTACCACTCCTCACTACCCTCTGGGCCTAGATGTTCATCTGTTTTTCAGTCCACCTCACTATCCACTCATTTTTAAGCCATACTTCCTCAGCCTGTCTATGATAATGTTGACAGACAGTCTCAAAAGCCTTATTAAAGGCAAGGTAAATAATATCCACTGCTTTCCTTTCATCCACCAAGCCTGTCATCTCATTGTTGAAGGCTCTCAGACCATGTAAATGGAACAAAGAGTTTAGCTCAGGCCTTTGGTTTCTAGGTGAGAGGAAATGAATGGATGAGGTGAGGACATGAAGAAGATTCAGACATATTTTGCAAATATAATTTTCTATTGTTAGATTACTAATATTTTTAACTCAAAGGGGAAAAGAAATTGTCATTCTCTTCATTTCCTCTCCTCTCCTCCCTCTCCCTCTCCCTCTCCCTCGTACTTATTCAGGACATTGAAATGTTGAACAAATAAAATTACAAGAATCAGTACTGTTTCTGAGCTGCTCAGCTCAATTTCATGTATATGAACAAAGGAAGAAAATGTATTTCTATATATTAAGGTCATAGGTACAGCTACATAGGTAGCTGTTTTGTCCCAGTTCAATAATTTCAAAGCATTTCAGTGGGAAAAATATAGCACTGTCTGTACTTTGTTGAAAATAAAAAAATAGTGAAATGTCACTGTCAATGGTTTTTGAAACAGTAAAATAAAAATATATACCTTCAATATTTAGAAAAGTGCTTCTTAATCTGTTAGTAGCTAAATCAGTTAATAAAATGCTACTTATGCCAGACATTACCAGCACTCTAAAAGAAAAGTTGATGTACCTGTAACAAGACAATAAATTCAGCTTGATTATTCTATATATAACAATAACCTCCTCTGAAAAAGTAAGCATGTCAGAGCGGGATGAGACATCTCTCGGGCAGCAGGTAGCTACAGATCTGGAGAAGGATATTCAATTACTTTAGTCGGTGACTTCTCTGTTGAAGGACTTGGACCATGTGTTTAAGTGCTCAGCTGAAAAACAGAGTAACAATCTTATATTTTGCTTGTGTGCTTGACTAGTTGATTGTTTTTTTCTTCACATTGCAAAATTAAAACATCTGTCTGATCTGATATTGTTATCACTATCATTATATCTGAATGCTAGCTACTTTTCATGTTGATGTAGATCACGGTTTAATGTTAAACCTTGATGAATTCTTCTGGGCTTTTTTTTCTACTTAATGATTAAAATAAGTGAACGGATTATTATATTATCTTCTACTAAATAAGAATCATTAATTAAATAAAAAATAGTAAAGAAAAAAAAATATAGATTTCTCTTTTTTGGCTGTTTTCTCAGCCTTGAGATCTCCACCCTACTTTGTTCTCAGGATTCCAAGTCTTACTAGAACTGGGAAATATCTTAACCATTGGAGACATGGTGGAGATGCATTTCATTAGGTGTACAAGTCTCTGGGGAAAGGGAATTGCATTGATTTTGTTTTAGAAATAATGAGATTGCAGATGTGAAAAATAGAGAATTACGTAAGTGAATATATGTGCTGGAATATTTTACTCTGAAAAAAGTGTAGATGGGAATCTCTCTCACACACACAAAAAAGTCCTTTAAGGTAGGAAAATATATTTTAATAGTAAATCTGTAAGCTTTTCCTTACTTCCAATATACTAGGATGAAAATACTAAATTTCAACTCAGCTTAGGAATTTTAAGAGTGCTTTGAGGATGTATTCCTTTATGAGGCAAATCTTCCTTCCCACACCCATTACATAGGGTTGGGGTTTTTTTACTATTTTTATACTTGAGATATGTTTTAAATATATAGGATGTATATATATTTTAAATATTTACTGAAACTTGGCTAAAGCACAACCTTGTTAAAAATATGAGGATGCACTGAAGGAGTGATTAGAGAAGGGGAAAAATACGAGGAGAACAAAAGCACAGAAGCTATGAAAGAGCAAGATTCAAGATAAGAAGCATGTTCAATTGTGCTGAAGGCACAGGAATGATGAGACTGAAGTAATGTTTCTGTTACCTGGCAAGAAAGAGGTTGTTTGAGTGGAGTGCCATGGATGAAAGGTAAATTGGAGAGGGACTGGGTGATAATGAAAGGAGAGGAGCTCTAGACATCCATTAAAAACAATGTTCCATGAATTTAAGAGATTAAAGTAATAAAAGGGATGGAGACATAAGCCAGGGCAAGTGTGTTTCCTCTTCAAGCAGAGAAACTAGGACATGTTTACCTTGCAAGAGAAGAGTATCAAGAGAAATTGAAATACTGAGGAGAAAAGTAAGGAAGAGGGAAAAAAAAAGGCACAAGGCAGACCAGCATGAAGTTCAAAAAGAAACAGAAACCATGTCCACGAAAGCAGGAAAAGAGAAGTCAGGAGTTCATGAAAGAAGGTAAAAAGTCACCAATAATCTTATATTAAAAATCACAAAAATGTCAAGATACCGATTGAAACAGTTTCAATTTTACCTAATCTTTGCATTTTCTTTGTAGCTCTAAGCCTTCATAATTAGTGAGAAACAGTGAAGTCAGGTGAAACAGGGAATTTAGAGGATGTGAGCCAGTCGCTGACCAGGCTGACAACTTAGTAACAAAAAGACCAAAGTTCCTATCAGATGAGGCTAGTGGAGATGAGGGATATAGGGAGCTTGTAGCTAATGCAGATCTATATAAAGTTACAAGTGAAATGACTATTATAAAAAATAAAAAAGGAATATACTAAACTTACAGAATTAGGTCTGAAATGTGTATAATGCAAGTTTTTTTTTTAAAAATGCTCATACGATTCAAGTTGTTGAAAATTTACAGTATGTCCCAGTTATTTTAACTTTCTGCATGTTTTACAATGTAGGTTATCAAGCAAAAAAAACCAAACAACTCTCCCCATCTGTATTATAAAGACATAGAAATATATCTAAAGATAGCTATGTTTCTTCCTGGAATTAGAAAATATAACAATGGAAACACTAACAACATCAAAAGATTTTTTTTTACCTGAATAGCAAGATACAGTCTTATTTGCAATATAATTCCTGTCTCTGTATTTTCACATTCTAAAAGCACTAAAAAAAAATTACCTTGGAGTGAAATCCTGTTACTAGTAATTTGTTTCCAGTTGTTTCAAATGGAACCAGAATTTGTAAGTGGCGTAGTAACAGTGTATACATATATCTTTTTAGATGTGCCTTTTGTTGTGCCTGTGTAAAGGGAAAATAATTTTTTCCTTTTCTGAACAAGAAATCTGAATAAAGATAGATTTACTAGATATAAACCAACTATTCTAAAAGAACACTTACAGTATTGCAAAACTAACTCAAGCCATAATATTCAAACCCTACTGCATACACGTTTAATTGACATGGTAATACACTTTTTTTTTTTCCATAGAACCCCTGATGCATTCGATCATATAATGGGTTGTGCTTAAATGACGTATCATTCAGCATCCTCCTTCCTTCTCATTTTTAGACCCTTCAAAACATTTTCTGAAAAAATATTTCCACATCTCATCAGCTTTTTTGACTATTCATAGCTATCAATAAATTAATTTCTGTATGAGACAAGAGTGTATTGCTACCCTATTCTAAAGAAGCTAAATAGAAGCACAGAAAGAAAAGTAGAAGTATTTTCTAATTTCAGGTGTTTCAATATACAAGGACTTTATGTTTTCAGTGGTATGTTCGCACTGGTTGTTAATCAAACTTGTTGCTGAATCATTAACACACAGCAAAAAAACAGTTCTAAGGAACTACTCACATAGGTATTCTCTGGCAGACATATACAAAATCTAATTGTCCAGAGCAATAGTTGATTTCTTTAATCATATCCTTTTTTTGTGTGTGTGGTTTTTTTTTTTTTTTTTTTGTTTTACACTACTTTTTCAGTAATAGTAGAAGTAGTAGTAGATGAAGGTGGGCTTTTTATTTTAGGAATTGCTTAATGACATGTCTCCCTACTTCAACAATATTTAATGAGCTTAAAAAAATGCAGTCCTCAAATATGTTTCTTCTTGCTCTAGATAATATACTGTGTTCCCAGTTTCTTCTGTTTTCTTAAACAGTCATTCCCCCATTTTTGCCCTGAATTCCTTGATCCATGTTCATGTGCCCAGATGCACCATTCCTGCATCTGCTTTCCCAAAACCAGCTTGAATAGTTGTGCTCCTGCTCACATCTTCCCTTCCAGGCACTACCTGAGCCCACATGCTAACATGTCTCAGTCCCTTCAGTCCCTTTGTCTGTCTCGGTATCTCCATCAGACCTACCCTCCTGAATGCTGTCTTCCCTTCTCTTCCTCTTCTTGCTCAAGTTTCTCTCTCAGCTTTCCAGTGGGATTTCAAGGACATCTCCCCTGTCTTCCTGCTTCCACTTACCTCCTTTGAAAAGGGCCAAGACTGGTCCCTGAATTTTTCAGTCCCTTTAAGCATCATCCATTTCCTCATAGCACCCCAGGGTGCTTCAAAGCAGGCTTTTACCCATGGCCTCTCCCCTGGGACCCACAGACCTCACCTCAAAGTCACACGTCAGAGAGAAGTAACAGTGGCTGCAGGAGAGAGAAAAGGAGACAGGACCCTCCTACAGCCTTTCCATGCTGCAGAAAAGGAGGTCATGAAGATAAACAGTAACCCTACAGAGGCAATGTGGGTTGCTTTGGAAAACAGGCAGTCCATGCATAAAAAATACAGATTTGCTGAGATTAGGCCTGGACAGGAACAGCAAGAGAGCAAGAGGACTGCAATCAATAATATTTCATTATTAATCATGTTAATATCTAATACACCAGATTGTCATTGATATATATAATGCTGTATAATGTTGCCAGTTAGTTTGGGTAGGAGTCTTCTACTGCCAGCACAAAAGAGTTTGTCTTCTTTAATTTACTTTTGGTTCAGGTGGATGAATCATGACGGAGGCAAAGCCTCCCTCCACCCCATCAGGCTGTGCTCTGGGCAGTCCATGGTTCACACTGCATTAGCACCACCTGTGTCCTCTGCAAAGCTCCTGCCTTTGTTAGCAGAGCTGCAAAGTCCTGGGGAAGGTCAAGAGTGTCACTCCGTACAAAATCTCTGGCAAGGTTCAAATCTCTCCTCTGTAACATGTGCTAGTCCTTTCCAACAGACAGCTGCCAAAACTGTTACTTTTAGGCAGGTAAAGCAGTAGCTTTTTCTTTGCCTTTTGCCTTGGAAATCCTCACCAATCTGGACCAAAATGAGTCAAAAGAGCCTTGAGGTGGATTAGCAGTTGAGAACTAAAACCTGTGCCACAGAGTCTGGAAAGTAAGTAAGAAGGCAAGGAGAGACCTTCCTCTGTTTTTCTCCAGAGTCAATTTCATTTTCTTTAAGTGTTTACTCTGCAAATAACACTTGTATACCTACAAAACCTATGTATCCATTTCAACAGTAGTGGCTGCAGACTGGATCAATAACTGGTAATCTAAAGAGGTTTGCTTCACAACAGCTCTACACAAAGACACAATGTTATGGTTTGTTTTTTTTTTTCTTTTCTTTGTTTCCACTTAGAAATATAGAATCATATAATATTTTCAGCTGGAAGAGACTTTCAAGATCATCAAGTACAACCTTATTCCTAGACATATCAAAAACCACTAAACCATGTCCTTAAGCACAATATCTACCCAGCTCTTAAACAATTCTGGGGATGGTGACTCCACCACCTCTACGGGCAGGCCATTCCAATGTCTGACAACCCTTTCTGTAAAGAAATGCTTCCTAATATCCAGCCTGAACCTCCCCTGGTTCAACTGCAGGCCATTTCCTCTTGTTCTGTCACTTGTCGCCAGGGAGAACAGACCAACTCCTGCCTCGTTACAACTTCCCTTCAGGTAGTTGTAGAGGGCAATAGGGTCTCCCCTCAGTCTTCTTTTCTCAAGGCTAAACAAACCCAGATCCTTCAGCCTTTCCTCATAAGAGACATGCTCCAAACCCTTTACTAGCTTGGTAGCCCACCTCTGTACCCTCTCCGGCACCTCAACGTCCTTCTTGTAGAGAAGGGCCCAAAACTGGACACAGTATTTGAGGTGTGGCCTCACTAAAGCCGAGTACAGAGGAATGATCCCCTCTCTGCTCCTGCTGACCACACTATTCCTGATCCAGGCCAGGATGTCATTGGCCTTCTTGGCCACGTGGGCACACTGCTGGCTCATGTTCAGGTGGCTGTCAATCAATACCAGCAGGTCCTTCTCTGCCTGGCAGCTCTCCAGCCACTCCTTCCCAAGCCTGTAATGCTGCTGGGGGTTGTTGTGGCCCAAGTGCAGGACCCGGCTTTTGACCTTACTGAAACTCATGGAATTGGCCTTGGCCCAGTGATCCAGCCTATCCAGATCCCTTTGTAGATCTTCCCTTCCCTCAAGCAGATCGACACTTCCACCCAGCTTGGTGTAATCTGCAAATTTACCAAGGGTGCACTCTATCCCTTCATCCAACTCATTGATGAAGATGTTAAACAGGAGTGGCCCCAGTACTGAGCCCTGGGGGACGCCGCTCGTGACTGGCAGCCAACTGGATTTAACTCCATTGACCACAACTCTTTGGACTTGTCTATCTAACCAGTTTTTCACCCAGGAAAGTGTATGCCCATCCAGGCCAAGAGCAGTCATTTTCTCTAATGAATGCTGTAGGGAAAAGTGTCAAACGCCTTCCTAAAGTCAAGATAAACAACATCACAGCCTTGCCTTCATCCAACAAGTGGGTCACCCTGTCATAGAAGGAGATCAGGTTTGTTAAACAGAGCCTGCCCTTAATAAACCCACATTGATGGGGCCTGATCACCTGGTTGTCCTGCATGAGCTGCATAATGGAACCCAGGACAATCTGCTCCATCAGCTTCCCTGGTACTGAATTCAAACTGACAGGCCTGTAGTTCCCCAGATCATCCCTCCGTCCCTACTTATATATGGGCATTATATTGTCTGACCTCCAATCTGCTGGTACCTCCCCAGGCAGCCAGGACTGCTGATAAATGATGGGCAGTGGCCTGGTGAGCACCCCTGTCAGTTCTCTCAGCACTCTAGGGTGTAACCCATCCGGCCCTACAGATTTATGCACATTGATGTTGAGCAGCAGGTCATGGACCATCTCCTCCTGAACTATAGGGGGAACATTGTGTTCCTGGTCCCTGTCTCTTGGCTTGGGGGAGTGACTTTCCTCAGTGCAAGTTTTCCCACTACTAAAGACTGAAGCAAAGAAGGCATTAAGCACCTCAGCCTTCTTCTCCTTGTCTTTTATTACCATATATCCTTCTGAATGTAGTAGGGGATGGAGGCCCTCCCTGGCCTTTCTTTTATTGTTACTGTATTTATACAATTTTTTTCTTGTTGCTCTTTACCTCTAAAGACAGATTAGCTTCTAGTTCAGCTTTTGACCTTCTAATTATTTCTCTGCATGACCTGACAACACTTTTATACTCATTATGACTCACCTGCCCCTTCTTCCAGAGGCCATAAACCCTCCTTTTTTCCCCGATTTGAAGGCAAACCTCCCTATTCAGCCAGGCTGGTCTTCAACAACAACTCGTCTTATGGCACGTGGGGATGGCCTGCTCCTGCACATTTAAGATTTCCTTATTAAAAAAATGTCCAGCCTTCCTGGACTCCTACATCTTTCAAAACTGACTCTCAAGGGATTCTATCAAGTGACCTCCGAAACAAGTCAAAGTCTGCCCTTTGAAAGTCCAAAGTGTCAGTATTGCTGCCCCCTCTCCTAACATTTCTAAGAACAGAGAACTATAATAATTTCATGGTCCCTATTTCGTAGACAGCCTCCAACTGCCATATCCTTCACCAGTCCTTCTCTGTTCACAAACAAGAGGTCCAGCAGGGCACCCTCCTGTTAGAAATGCAAAGGTCCTAAGAAAGGACTCACAGCAGACGTGCTAGTGAAGCAGCAATTTATTATACGTTCTTGCAAGAGCGGGTGTTCTAACAAAGTAGGCAAACCTCTGGTCAGAGTTTTCAGCATTTTATCCCCTATTCCCGTCCGCAGAAGTTTTGCAAACTGTAGAATAAGTATAATCATTTTTATATGAACTTGAGGAATAAAAGACTTAAGCTGCCCCATCAAGGATCGTTTACCAAAGACCAGAAGCCTCAAGTGGTCTTACTGGAGACTGAGGCCTGAAGCTCAGTCTTACAGTAAAAGGAAGATTAAGGACAAAAGTGCACAATTGCCAATCAAGATCTGTTAATAGATAAAGGGTCAACAGTTAAGGGCTATTTAAGATGGACAATAGTAACTTCGACACTGCATTTTGCTCAGTAAACTCGGGAATATTAGTTTCTCCAAGGGGAAGCAGGAACCTGTCAGATGTGCAATTACAAACTATTATGGGCTGTTCTGAAGAAGGCGCCTCAGGTAAGGCTGTAAACCTTGGAAGTACCTAATTCCTAGGGAAACAAGGGAGGGACTTCTGAGGAGGGGAATAGGAGATAAAATGCTGAAAACTCTGACCAGAGGTGTGCCTACTTTGTTAGGACACCCGCTCTTGCAAGAACGTATAATAAATTGCTGCTTCACTAGTCCATCTACTGCGAGTCCTTTCTTAGGACCTTTGCATTTCTAACAACTGTAATTTGCAGAAATGTGTAGAGTTCCAGGTATCCTGTAGACAGCTTCCTTCCTTAGTTCCTGAAGTCCTCCGGAGACTTCATATCCTAGGTAGGTAACTTGTTTCTTTACAATCTGAGCTTTCTGCTGAGAGACTCAATATCCACTTAGTCCAAGAAAGTTTAAGAAGCTTGCAGGCCACCTAAAGCATTCTCCTTTGGTTTTGGTTACAGCAAGAAGATTGTCAACGTACTGCAGGAGGGTTCTGTGTTCTGATAGAGGTTCCCAAGTTTCTAACTCCTGAGACAATTGGTTGCCAAATATTGTAGGGCTATTTTTGAACCCCTGGGGTAACACTGTACAGGTAAGTTGGGTTTTCCTCCCTGTCGCATGGTTCTTCCATTCAAAAGCAAATCTATTTTCATTCTCTTCTACTAATGTTAGACAGAATAAGGCATCCTTCAAGTTTCAGAGAGTAATCGAATTTGATCTCCCCTGAGCTTTGTCAAAAGGGTATATGGGTTAGCTGTACCCTAATTGAGCTAGCTCTAGGTTTTTATTTAACTACTACTGGTTTAGCATTTTTAGCTCTCCCAGGTATCTCAGAAGCCCGCATTCCTCAAAATATCTGGTCCAGTATTTCCTGAGAAATTAAATTCCATTTTTCAGTTTGGATTAGTGACAAACTTAAAGACTGGATTAATTGATCTTCTAAAATTTAACTTCCACTCCTGTGGGTTTATATTCAATTTTAGCTTCCAATTGTTCAAGTAAATCCCACCCTAACCAGGGTTTAGGGAAATTTGGCAAATATCGAAAAAAAATTTTTTCTTGTTGACCAATAGCTCCCATAACACATACAAAATTATTTTCTACAGGTGTCAATTCTTGATTCAAAACAGAAAAAAGATGCTCATGTATCAAATCGGGTAGATGCCCCAGGCCCTGTCTATCTGCTTCTGCAGTCAGAGCCTGCCTGCGCTTTGAGCATTTGTCTTTCCAATGTCCATACTTATTACAATATGCACACTGGTTTACACCCAGTGTGCCTCTCCTTCCTCCTAAAAAGATTCCTAGTCCTCCCTTTTCTTTTTTCTAAAGCTATAAATCCCTTCTGCTGTTGCTGATCATGATTTCAACAGACCTTCATGGACACCCACCTCCTTTTTTTCAAATTCCCTGTCCAAAATGTCTCCTGGCTCTCATCCTCCCCAATTTACTCTTACCTCTTAGAGGAGAAGAGCTCAGGGAGAGAGTCACTGTCCTTCCCGTGCCTGTGCTGGCCATGTCTCTTTGTCTCTCTCACCTATCCTTTCCTAATGCTACCACAAAGATAGCTTGGAAACTAGCCCCTAACTTATATCAATACATTAACAGTCTTTAAAGTTTCT
>WTSP01006119.1:34252-44688 GCA_025331215.1 Actenoides lindsayi
TATAAAAGAATAAATACCTGATCTTGAATAAACCCCCTAATACTTTTATACTATATCATTATTTGGTTGTAAATATATCTCACTGAAACAATAACCAAATAAATTGATGCAAGAGAAATTTTTAGCCAGTATTTGCATACTTTGAAAATATTGGCAGGTTTTTTTGCTTTTGTACTGGCATGTGGTATAACACCTCTACATTTGAATGAGGGAAGAAAACTTAAAAAAAATTATGGAAGTGTGTTCCTCTTATCATAATTGCTTATATGCACATCCAGTGGTGACAAACGTAACTTCTTGGGAATGTACCTCCTAGCTGTCACCTCATAGTGTAGATGTCAGTGATGCTCTACTTTTCTCATATACAGTTTGGGTTAAAATCTTGTCTCAGAGTAGCACAGGCAGTTGAAGAATAAATGCACTTTCTTTCAGAAGTCTTTGTTGAATTTTGATTAAGTTTGTTTAAAAGTCAGAGGCTGAAAATGCCATGGTAACACATAAACTTGTATTGAGGGCTGGTACTCCCAGTGAGGTCAAGTATCCTTAATCCTAAGTGTAGAGATTTGATTTTTTTCTTTTTCCTGAATTTTGTGTAGTTTAAGCCTTACTTTGTGATGCCTTGTTGCACAGTTTAGAACAACTACAGAGGAGTAAGGTAAAATATATAGAATAGCAACTAAAAAGGATGAAAAGTATAAAATGTGTGAGGAAAACTGAGAGATAAAGGAACGAAGAATAGTCTGCAAAAGCTGAAAACTTCAGGGGATGGATCATATCATAAAGCTAACAATAAAAATGAAGAAAATAAATGAACATATTTCTGAAACAGTGAAATAAAGAACAATCACCCACAGAAGAAACAGTGTTGGTGGGGATAAATGAAAAATAAGAACATCATAAGTGAAAGTGGATGAGAAGCACCATGCAAAAATATTTGCACACAGAATGGATGTAGTCACTTAACTGACAGTGGTAATTGTTCTGCAGTGGCCAGGACCACAGATAAGAGATCTTTTCTCTCATGTTCTAGAGCCAACAGATTATTCCTTTATAGGTACAATAACCTCCAAAGCATGACAGCTCCCCCGGGAACAAATGCATTTCTAGAGAATGGGGCACTACAGCTGAGTCAGAAATACTTGTTTATTACTTGAACCAACTCAGACAGAAAAAAAAGAAAAAGTAACAAAAATCAAAATAAAATATGCATTACCAAAAGGTAATGACAGTTCATGACCCTTTTCAGAAAATCATCTGAAAGCACTTTGATTAATTAAAATGTGGCATCCTTTGGAGACTAGAGTAAAACTGATATCAATTTTATAATTACAAGAATAAGTTTTCTAAAGAGTCTTTAAAGATAAATAAAAGACTAGATACTTAAGTATGCCCCTGAATCCCTCTCATTTTATCATTAGATATTTATAATACTAATGTTTCAACAAAACTGATACACAAAATGTGCTATTATGGACTGCATGCTCATTTATCATCATTTCAGTATTTATATTATAAGGGCTACAGGGAATCAAAAAAAGACCTAAACAATCCAATTTTTGCATACCTGTCTTATCTGGAGATAAACTTTCCTGAAGTGATACCTCAAAGGCTCAGTCCTAAAATAAACATGATTCTAAGAATCCCTGACAGTGCAGGTTTATCTGCTTTTATTTTCTCTTCAACTTTATATTGAATGTTCTTATTTTCCCATGGAAAAAATATTGAGCGTTTCAGACCTTTAAATAATACAGCAAACAGCAAAGAACCACAATACCTCTCCTAACAAGTTTTAACTTAACTCATACCTTTATTGATATTCTATCAAGATGTCTCTTCCAGAGAATCTTTCAGTATATCTTAAATGGCTACTTACAGATAAGGCACAAAAAGTCAGCAGTAAAGGACACTCTTGTGAATGTTAAAAAATTATCCTCAGGTTAATTTAGTTGATAACTAGTTGATAGTTATCTGTGAGGAAGCAGAAAATACTAGGTTGCAGCATCACTACAATTGGCCTTAGTGAACAGAAGCATGCAGCTAAACTGTACAGGCAGGATGCCAGAGAACAAAGTGTGAAGCAGATTGAGAGCTCTGCTGTGCTTCCTTCAGCTCCATGTGCATCCACAGCAGCACCACTACCTTGCTGATAAATATATTTATTATGTACAGTAACTGCCCAGCTGCTGTTCAGTTTGTTGAAAAATAAACTAGAGCCTTCTGAAGTCATTTTACTTCTGAATGAGATAATCTGTATATATTTAATAATGATTAAATTTATTTATGTTCATTTCACATCTTGAATGTTTAAAATAATTTAAATTAGACTTGTTGACTTTACTCATAAATAATACTAATCTGATTTCTCTAAAACTTGGTATTAGAAAGACGAAGCAGTAAGGTGTGTTCACATTTATTCTTCTCACAAAAGAATAAGAGCTAAAATAGTTATTCCCATAATTAGTCTCATAGGTGGTGAATAAGATACAGGATACTTGGAAGACTGGATCTGAAGAACTATCATGACTCACAGTTAAAACCAGTGTGAATATAAATACATTTATAGAATGAAAAGACCATATTAAAAACCTACCAACCAAACAAAACACAAAAAAACAATCAACCAACCAACAAACCCAAACCCTGAAAAAAACAAAAAAACAAGCATAAATACCCTGTATCTGAGGGGGAAAAAAAATATGCTGAAAAGAAATTGTTACTCAGAAAAGATATTTCTTCTTCAGTTATTGGAATAAACTGTTTATTATTACTTGTTCGAGCTGCAATTATTCTGTCTGCCAACCATATTGAGGAAAACAGAAAATATATTTGCTTAAGAATAAACTAATATAATTTTCTATTTTTTTATATTAACAATTTATTCTTAACACAAAATATAAAAATTTTCCCTGTGTCAGCTATTTTGATGAGATATATGACAGACTAGCAATAGGAGAGATAGTTTTATTTTGCTTTAAGAATTCCTCTGACAACATAAACAACTGGCTATTCAGCTGGCTATTTCAGAGATGACTTAAAGAGAGATGAGTGTAGATGCTCTCACTGTATTTTCTAATCAAAGTATAAGGATTGTCCCCAAAGTCAGTAACATGTCAGAAAAGCCATGATATTTTACTTAATACTAGTGACTGGTTACTAGAATAGCACTCAATTTTATGAATACTATAAGGTTTTCAAATACGTTAGCATTCCAACAACAGTAATAGTGGGAAAATGACACTGATGATCCACCTCCTGAGTACATCTTGTGACTGTGATTTTAATCAATTCATCTCACTCCACATCCTTTTTTTTTTATATTTAGGTTACAAAATTCCACCTTGGATCAAGAAATGATCCTAACGTATAAAGAAATAAATTTATATGAACAAATTTGTTTGATAAAATGGAAGTTTGGATTTCCTTGCATAATTCTTAATTTCACAATTTTGCTTCCAACCTCAAAGAGCATATCGAAAACATTAAGTAAGGTTTAAATAAATACAAAATAAATGGATAGATCCCCTCTCAAACAGTTGACAGTTTAATATATAATTTATAATTTGGTTTGGTTTGGGTTATTTTATGATAACAACTATAGTGGTTTGTGTGAGTTTTCACCAGCTCTACAGAAAGAATGGTATATAAGAAATGAAGATTAGGAACTGAAGGGAAAAAATAAAATAAAGGAAGAACTTATCATTGATTCTGCCCTTTTAATTTATAGAGGAACATATGTATCAATTTAAAGACTAGCCCATGGTTAGATCATAGCTCTTCATAATTATAAATGACTGAACAGTGTCAAGTCCAATGTTTGAAGAATACAACCAAATGAAAGAAGGCAGAGATTGTGCTTGGTAGTCTGGTAATTATACTGGTATTATGGATCATTCCCTTTTGAATTTACTTTTGGTCTAGGGACCATAAAAGAATTCCAATGCTGTATCCAATGTGAGTAGTCTGCAATTTGTGTATTGAGATCTCCATGGTCCTTTGGAAAAAAATATTTTTTTAAATATATGGAAGCAAGATTTAACTCAAAGATAGGAACTTTTTTTTTTTATTTTGTAAAAAGCACATCATGTTATCAATAAATATGGCATAAAAAGTATGCCAATTGACCTTTTGTTTAACAGAAATTTTACCATAAAATATGGGTTTGCATATTCTTTGCTGACATTTTGATGTATTTGTTAAATATCAATATTTTAATCTGTGAGAGTTTTTTCTATATCAGGATGTACATATTGCATCAAGTATAGATATACCAATTCTGGAACGTTTACACTGTAGCTCATTTAGCTGTATAAAATACTTCCTTTCATATATTGCTCCTACTTTATCATTTGTCTGGTAGCCAGCCATCAGCAGCAGGAAGAAAGAGGAATCCATTTCACAATTAAACACTAGGTAGCAAAACGTTCACAGGGCTTTCCCCTAAGGTTTGTATTCCTTGTAGATCTTGCCCTTGATTTTACTTTTAAGAATAATTCCATAATTAAAGGAACATGTCTAATCTGTATACCACAGTTTCACTATATCATCTATTCAAGCTTTCTGAATTTTGTTCCTACAGTGAAATTATTTTCTATGCAGTATCTTCTGAAATGCTTATCACTGTAGCATTTGAACACTTGTATTGAACCAAACAGTGTCTTTACCCAAAATGAGGTACAGCTATGAAAAAAACTTTTTAAAAATGTACATTTGATCAAAATCTCATCATGGAAACTCATCTTTGGGGAAGCAAAGATACATCATTTTCTATTTACATGCTGATTTTTTTTTTTAAATGAGGCTTTGGCTTATTCAGTTCAACTAAGATATTTCAAGATGTATATTGTTGTAAAAATACATTACTCTATGTCTCAGAGGAGACGTAGTCTAAAAGAATAATTTTTTTTTTTTAACTTTTAATAGATACTCTCAGTTGCGCCACTTATCTACTCTTTGGCCTTGGGTAAGTAAAACCTTTCTGCTTTGGAATTCCGCATACACAAACTGGATTACAAGCAACCATGGGAATGTAGTTTTGATTTTTCTTTAGAATTTTCTGCTATTTAAATCATAAGATGTCCATTTCTGTAACTTGTTTCTATAGCTCTCCTATTTTACCAGTGTACATGCTGCTCTAATACATATGCAGATCTAATTGCAATTTTAGTAAAGGTATGTCTTTCTAGACCTTTCAAAAATAAGTTGTTAATTTTTTTTTTCCTTCTTTTTGACTAAGCCACAGATGAAACATAAATAAACACTACAGTATCAACAAAAGGAGATTCACCTCAAAATTATGTTTATTGGTACTTTTAGTTTTCAAATTAGATCAATAGGGGAACAAATGAGCCACTGTCATTCACAGGTATTCCAGGAACATGTCTCTGGACCTTCCTGAAAGCAAATATCTGCAGTCAGCTCCATTGCAATCACAATCAAAAAATCAATAGGAAACAGCAGAAATAGGGCAGAATCAGTGCAAGTGGGAGATTGCATTGCTAGCCTTTCTGAATTTGGCTGTTTTCTAAATATTATCCATGGGAAAAAAAAGAGTGATTTTGACTGACTGAAAAGACATCAACATAATTTTAAATTCGTGTTTTATTTTAACATGACTTTAAGTTTTGGATTAGAAATAGCTGCAGTTACTATAGGTTCTACTACTGATGTTCACAGGGAGGTTTTAATTATAATTATGCATTTGATTATTACTTACTAATGCTAAGACATCTGCATGCTATAAAAAATCACTCATAAAATATGGTTCAGCAGTATATGAGCAGAGGTTGCCAAAACCAAGTTTTACCACTGCGCTTGACAGATAAGGTCTTAAAAAATTGCTGTTTCTTTGTTTCACCAGGGCAGTGGAGATCTATACAAAACTAGCAGATAAAGTACATGCAAAACCCTAGAGGAAAGAGGAATATGCATGCTTCACAGTTCCACCGGAAATTAGCATCCTTAAATAAGAATATTTTCAAATCCGTATTCAAAATATATGATGGTTCAAGTATTGGGGATATAAACTGTATCACAGACTATAAAGTAGCTTGGATGTTGTAAGCTTTTAAGTTTTTGTCAGTTTCTTAGTTTAACGTGTATTCCAGAAGTTTATACCTCATGACAAACTTTACAAGAATGAAAAAATGTCACGTATCTAGATGAAATACAACTTGTTTTTTAAAACTATCATGTACTCTCTAGAGGTAAGAAAAAAGAGTGGTTTTTAATGTCTTTTTAAAATCTACTGCATATATAGTGGGCACTGAACATACCTATAACAGAAGAGAAAAACATAAGGTTTTCTTAGAGGCTTTGAAACTGAAACAAACGCTTGAAAGATATATTTGTTTATCAGAAGCTTTTGTTTGTTGTTTATATATATATATACACTTCATTTTGCCTCATGATGAACAAGTACACTAACAACTTAAGAAAAGCACAACATACTTCAATATGTTTTCCTCCTTAGTGCCCTCTCTTTCATTTAATTTTAACCTTCTTAGCTCAAGGTTGATTTCTTTTTATTATTTTTGTTGCTTTGCAATATATGGGAGTATCATTGCGTGCTTATCTTTCCTTCTCAAGGATGGTTCTGAAGTGCCTGTGGGCTGTACATTTACTTTCTGTTTGACCTCATGCCTAACTTGTTAATTTCCTTTCCTTCAGGGATTTTCTTCTGCTTTTATTTCTAGTTTATTCTAAACTAATTCAAATGTAAATCACATCAAGGATATAAAGTCTGGAAAAAAAAATCTGCTTTAAAAATAACAATACATTCATATGCCATGGATAATTTGTGCACACGGAGCAGAAAAATTAATGGAAAGAAGTATTTTTCCCATCTGCCCATTCCTGTAAAAAAAATCGCACATTGAAGTGATCCTAGAAGGAGCAATCCAGATAGGGCAGAAGAAAGATATGCATAAAATATATGTGCTACTGCCAAGAACTATCAGAATAACTTGATACTGAAATTATACTGCAAAATTTAACAACTACTTCACTGGACATAAAAATTAAACAAGAGATTCTGAAACAGATAAATGGCAAAAAGAAGTATCACATGAAATAGTCTGCAACAGATTCAAGTGAGACAAGTTTTCAGTTTTCAACCCTTTTTGAAGAAGACTCAGCATAATAGCTGAATCTAGAAAAAAAAAAGATCTCAGAAAAATAATGGGTGAATGTAAATAATCATATAAAATTTTATATTAGAATTTTCTGAGAAAAATAAGCCATCACTTCTAGAACAAAGTTCATGTAGGTCATTTTGTGCTCTGACATCTTTGTAAATGTATTAGGATTCAAAACTCAACAAGTGCATTCTGTAAATAAAAAATGTCAAGTTTTCAGTTGGTTTCCACAAAACATAGCTCATGGATACGCCTATGATGTGGCAAGCAGCATGAACAAATATTCTTGCATTTTGAAAAGCATACTAGGGCTGCATGGGATTAAACTACTTTGCAAGGATTTGCAAGTTTCAGCAAATTCTGTGTATCACTGGTAAAGACTCTGACAACAGTGTTTCTGGGTTAAAGACTTCTCCAAAGAAAGAATAGATATGACTTCAGCAAAGATGAAGATATAGTAAACCAGTCACACACATCCTATTATGGAATAGGTTACAGATGCTGTGTAGTATAAGTGTATATATTACTAGTGTATAGTGGTATTAATACTGAGAAAAAAAGATACAGTGAAAGGTAGCTTAGTTAAACATGCATAGAGGTATCAGGGAAAATATGTTGGAAATTTGCAAAATGCAAACACACATAATAAGAACATATTACTGAGAGAAAAAAAAAAAAGATGAATTAGTCAATTTTGTTTCACTAAAAGGATGGTTTCTCTTTGAAATGTGTTTATAAAACACATGAGATAGGAGCAGGGATTTTCAGCCATCACTTGATAAATCAGGACACTTCAGCACAGTATCATGCAGAACTGGAAACGTCCATCTACCTCAAGTCAAACTTTGTTTTCAGTCAAACAACAATAACACTGCTTCTCTTATGCTGTTATTTTTAAGCGACAATGAACCATTTATCACTGTGGTCACAGAATAGGAGACTAGCAAATTCTGGAGAGGTATGGCAGGAATAAGCAATGTCACAAAAGAGTGTTTAACAGAAAACCAGAAGAGGAAATTTCAGAACTGGACTTTGGATGCTTCCAACGCAAAGTGAAAAATAAAATCTAATTGTCTTGACTGTGATTGCCTGTGATAACAGTCAGGATGGAATGCTGAGGAAAATAAATAGGGATAGCAGTAAAGAATATCTGGGACACTGCATTGTCACATCTTTATCATTTTAACAGAAAGAGCAAAATATAAAGTAGAATTTTACTTAAAGGCACCATGTCATTGATTCTTAAAGTGCTACAGAAAAAAATTGTTAAAAGTTTATGAAATTCACTTGAATACTGAGAAATAAAGAAGATAACACTTCACAGAATCACAAAATTGTAGGAGTTGGAAGACACCTCAGGAGATCATCTAGTTCAACCCCCTTGGCAAAGCAGGGTCACCTAGAACAGGTTGCACAGGAATGCATCCAGGCAGGTTTTGAAAGTCACCAAAGAAGGAAACTCCATAGTCTCTTTGGGCAGCCTGTCCCAGTGTTCTGTCACTCTCACAGTAAATAATTTTTTCCTTGTTTAGATGGAAAACAAAACAAAAAAAAGAGCTTCATACTGGCCTCAGAAAAAGTATTGCTTTGAGAGAAAAATGCTGATGCTTGTTTTGTAGAATTCAATCCATGCAAATTCCAGCAAAGGAATCCATGCTCCTAGCACACAGTAATTGAGGTTTTATAACACTGTTTCTTCACAGTAAGGTCTCCAAAATGACAGAGGGTAGATGCTAAAAATTAGCATCATTTCTTATAGTCATAACTTATTATTATAAAGCTGTCTCCTAGTTAATAATCAATCTGAAAAAATAAATTATACATACAATTTTTAAGGATTAGTAGAGTTTTTAGAGTCTCCAAATTATTTAAATTTCCTATTTTTAAATGTCAATAAATATAAGGTGAGGCTTCAGAAAAGACAAACAGTAGCTAAGCTGAAACGTTCAATGAAAGTCAGACATCTGCATTTTATGACTCAGAAACATCCCCCAGAACCAGTTTTGAATGGGTCTGATTACTTAAAATGTGTGTTGTAGCACTACTTAATTTCCCACATCGGAAATTGCTGCCTATAAAGTAGCTAATATAAAAATGCTAAAATGACAGGTTTTATCCCAAACAGATTCTAATCTACTGATGAACACTGCAGGACTCAAAATTGATAATTGGAAATAAACAATATGGTTAAGAAATGGCATGGCAAAGGAAAAAGGTAGAAGGGGTCTGAGATTACATTTTGAAGTGTGTAATGATTTACTACCTGTCAGAAAAATAATAAGAAAAAACCCAAAAACAACATTGCAGGATTTAATCAAACTGACAACAAAATACCTAAACTGTATGGTCTTCACCAAAAACAGCGTGAGATTTTATTTTTTTTAATTAGGACTGCCATGTTAACCTATAATGTATATAATTTAAACCAATTTTCTATAAACTCTGGTAAATATAAATCTAATTGCAAGGATGGTGGAGACACCTGGCTATACCTGAAATTGTGTGGCTCCAACTCTCAGAAGAAAGATAAAGAAAACCCAGACTAAATATTCACATACTCTGAATACTAAAAAGACAACTATCCTTTTCCACCCAGCTCTAAAACACTGCCTCTTTGAAAGACTGTTTTGGCTAGACAGTACAATTATTTTCTTATGACTGTCTGCGTGTGATTTATAGTTCTGACTAATCTCTGTTGAAACTTCCAGAACAAGGAAATGAGCAGAAGGAAGAGATGTATTTTGTTCCAACAGTCTTGGCTTAGGCAGAATCGAAGATTATTTTCTGAAATGACAAGAATCAAGATAGTATAACTTGAATCATTCCAATTTCAAAGCAAGGGTGTTTACCAGCAGCTACCACTTCCTAGAGATGAAAATAGCCTCCTTACTACCATGTCCAAGCACCAATATAGGCTGGGCAGTGACTGGCTTGAGAGCAGCCCTGAAGAAAAGGACTTGAGAGTGCTGGTGGATGAGAGGCTCAACATGAGCCATCAGTGTGCTCTTGCAGCCCAGAGGGCCAATCGTATCCTGGGCTGCATCAAGAAAAGTATGGCTAGCAGGTCGAGGGAGGTGATGCTCCCCCTCTACTCCACTCTCATGAGACCCCACCTGGAGTACTGCATCAAGTTCTGGAGCCCCTATTACAGGAAGGAATTGGACGTGATGGAACATGTCCAGAGAAGGGCCACGAGGATGATCAGAGGGCTGGAGCACCTCTCCTGTGGGGACAGACTGAGAGAGTTGGGGTTGTTCAGTCTGGAGAAGAGAAGGCTCCAGGGAGACCTTATTGTGGCCTTCC
>WTSP01006120.1:0-24400 GCA_025331215.1 Actenoides lindsayi
GAGGGGGTTGTATTTTCCATTCTAAAGGGGGGCTCCTGCCTTCCTTGGCAGATTCCTGTCTTTCAAACCAAGACACCCTGAGGTGCCAGTTTAGCACTGGGAGGTGCAGCTTAATGGCCCAGGCGTCAAGCTGCCCCAGCACACCTCGCTTGCTTTGTCTGTTTTGTCTGTTGGGGGTGGCTGCACCTGCCACAGTCTGGTGAAAGCTTCTTCTCTTAGTTCTGAACCAAGTTATTTGACCAAATATAGCAAAATATCATTAAAAGGTGTCTGAGCAATTTTTGCTCCCGACAGCTCTCTGAAGTCCCAGTTACTTTATCAGTGTTTATAAATCTTTGAATTGTTAAGATCAAAAGCTGGCAAAACGAATCTTGTGACTTGCTGGAGACAGGCCATAGGACCTTCAGAGCTGGCATTGGTACCATGGTAGTGACAGGCTATATACAAAACAGCTCCAGTGCTTTCCAGTTTTAATTCTAGTAGGCTATTATGCGGAAAAGTCATTCACAAAATCCTAATGATATGCATAACGACAGTGCAACTTTACTTACAATACAATGTTAGTATAAATTACATATCGGTTTTGTTAAATTGTCACGGGTTTTATGGTATTCATAATGTTGTAGCATCATTCTTTTGTTACAAACCTCTATACCAAAGCACTGTTATCCTACAATAAACACCCTGTTAGCTAGATCTACACATGGTACTTCTTAACAGCTGAGACCGTTTTTTCAAAACTAGTTCTGCTGAAATCACAGACAGATGACACAACGATGGAAAATAAGGTATACACATCCACTTATACTGTACTCTGCAAAGGCACAGTTTGATAACTCCAAATTACATGTGCAAGGACTAATGTACACCCCCAGGTCAGCACTACTCAAATCAGTACAGCTGATTTGGTAATTATGGCTTATTCAGAAAGCATTTAGTGGATGTAAACCTGTACTTCTGTAGTGAGTCTACAACTTGCAATATTGATATGCACTGTAAGTGCTTTGATTGTAGTTGATGAACTCTTTAGTTCATGCTTTTCATTATTTTAGGCAGGACATGTATCTTGAGGCTGTGTGATGGTAAAAAAATAAGCCATTTTATCACTTTTACTCATTTATTTCAATAGAATTTGCATTGGAATTAGCTTTAGCAACTGACTTCAGCTATTCTGCTACTTTTACACAAGAATGAAACCTACTGGATATATTCTGTGTATTGTCATCCTGTATATGCTCTACTTAGTAGGCCATTTATTTGCTTATGCCTCTGAGTATCACATATTTAATCTTTGACAGGCTGAATAGATCAGCCTTTTTCCTGAGTCAGTTCTAATATAAACCCCTATAAAATGAATAGGGCTAGTCATTTGAAAGGATTTTTGTGACTGCTAAGTCCCTCTTGTAAAACAAATTATAGTAGAATCGCAGTTACCTTAAGGTCTCTTGGGACACCTGAAACCCTTGGATAATTAGGGTTAACTGTGTAGAGTTGGTTGGCTGCACTGATTCTGCCATGCATGCAGCCACAGGCTAAAATGCTCTGCCTCCACAGCTAGGTGACTCTTCTGGCAGAATAGTGGGGACAGCTTCATTCCACACAGCTTTTTTTCACAAGAAGTACATTTGTTGCAGTGGGGCCTTGAAGCTCATTTTTTTCTGAGATGTCCTCGCAGAAAGACTGCAGCCCCATATGATGTGGGATTTGGATCAGGATATCTTGGATGGCGTGGGTCTCCATGAATTAGAACAGCCAAGGGAAGTTCCTTTCCATCTTTTTCGTCTGCTTATCTACCAGCGTGCAGTCCAGCCAAGTTAGTACTCAACGAGAAAGAAAATTCTGACCATAAAGGCATATTTTCCTGTTTATCTAAACATAGGAATTTCCCTTTCACTGTCCTAGAAACCACATGACTTCCCTACCTGTTCTGAGACTTCGTCTAGGCTGCCTAGGAGAAGGCCTGCTAGAAAGATGCAACTACTTGCAGGAGACGGGCATCACTAAATTAAACAGGCTTTGGAAACCCAAAATGTATGTGTTCCTGATTTTTAGATATTTTTATTTTGTGTTGCTTCTTTGCCCATTCCCACCCCCAATGGCGTCACTTGACAGGCTCCTCAAGAACACACTAAAAACACAGGGTTTATAGCTTTTAAAGAAACAGCACAGGCAAGGGCATTGAATTGGCAAAAGTGACCACTTAGGGTACCCACTTGTTAAAAAACTTGGGTTTGATGTTTTAAAAATAAATACTGCCTTCATATTCTTGTCAGGTTACAAAAGGAAAGAGGAGGAGAATGTCAGCTAAGGCCCGAGCAGTGCTATTAGAGCATTTCTGCAGTGTGGCTCCCCTAGGCTGAGCACTGTTGGGCTGTTCTCACAGTAATGCTCACAGATATTAATCTGGGGAAAACAAGACAATTAAAGAGGAAGGAAAACATCTTGAAGATTTCTCCCTTTCAGAGATCAATGTGGTTCAAAAGAAAGTAAAGCTGTTACTGACTCCTGAGCTGTGCCATGCGACTAACTCAATCTAGTACAGAAACTTCTATAAACCACTGACATATTTTTTCTATACTATCTGCTTCAAATAAAGCAGTGAATTTGCAATAGTGTTAATATTTTGGCTTACTAAAACTTTGCTTTCATTATTGTCTTTTATTATGGGTTTTGCAGGTACGCCCATAAAGGCAAAGCTCCAATTTTGGACTGAAATCTTACAAGACAATGAATGATCAAAATTCCTTGTTCCCCAACAAACTAATTTCAAATAAAGGAACTTAACCATATTTGTATCAATAAAAATATCAGTGCCTGCCCTGGGCTTTACTAACCATGAAAAAATCACTAAATATATAACAGTTACAGCACCTCTGCTCATTATACTAATATGCTTCAACAAAAAGGGCATAGATGCTGAATTAACAAAAAAGGAGTATTTGCTCATTAAAGTGTAGGTTGGTGTTATACTACAACCATTACATTGTGTTCTTGTCATGCTAGAAGGAAAATGCAGGGAAAAAAACCCAACCAAACCACAAATAAAATTAATCAGAATAAACCATCTACTCTGATGATTATTTTAGAATTATTTTAACTTATTTTATTTATGTTTTTTTTTCATTTACTCCATGTGCCCCTAAGATCTGATTGTATATTAAATTCCTTTTTTCATGTTTCATGCCCAAAACTTCAGTCTTCCCAACACTGCATAATTATTTTTTCAGTTATAATCTCCTTTTCCTTGCCTCTGTTTATGATCTCAGGCCTCTTTCTCCCATTCAACTTCATCTTCTTTTCCTCAAGAGCCAGAAAAAAGTCAGAAATCTCACCAGTATCACAAGCTTTATGGCATTCCATCCATCTTGTAAGGGTCTGAATCCACATCTGATTCAAAGAACCTTGACCAGTTGCCCAGCTCTATGGGATGAGTTTGAAAAAAACAATAGATACATCACATTTTCTTCAACTCCTCCATGTATCTGGTGCCAGTGGAGAAAGGGTGATGGGTAGTGGGGCTGGTTTTCAGCTCCTTTCTGTTGTTTCTTCCTCTCCAGATGGTGGCTCTGATCTGAAGGAGGACTTTGAAGGATCCACCCACTGTCATGGCACACATCATCATCTTGGGGCTCCTGTAGTAGATCTTCCCTGGGAGCTTTGACTCTGCCTTGAGGCAGCAAAGCCTGTAAGCACCTGTAATAGTGCCATCTAAGAGCTTTCTGTGATCTGTTGTCCCTGTTTTTATCCACGTGACCTACATCAATATGTCACTCATTAAAAATACCTTTATTTCTCCTTGCTTTTACTGCAGCTCTTCCTGCGTGGCACCTAAATCTACAGCAGCCTTGATAGTTCCCTGTTTTGTTATTATAAAATGATGCATGCAAAAGGCTGCATGCATTACTATAGGGTACAAGAAGAGAGTGTTAGAATCCTTGAAGTATACTTTAGTTCTAGGCATGCTGTTCTTGACAAGTATCAGTTTCTGAGGTTTAGGTTAATCATGCAAGATGCAAGCAGAAAAATTAAGCTTACTCTATGTCTGGTTACTCCTACCTACAGTACTTATTTTATATTTCTGATTGTATTATATGTAAGGGGTAGGGGATATGTATCAGTATATTCATATGAAAATTTCCCGGGTTAAAAAGCAGTCCTAATCTATTAAAAAAAACATGTTGGGATGAATATGTGCCCTGTTGAATATACCCTACAGTGTCTGATGGCAGCTAAACTTCCAGTTTTTGTTCATTCCTTGACTGCTTTGTATGCCACCCATTGAGAAGAAGTAAATTTTGGGACTGTTTCGCCTGCAGGGAAGGCAGATGATACTTATGACAGAAGAGCGCTGAGCTGCCAGTACAGGTGTTGGGTCCGCTGGCATTTTTGTAGTCTACTCTTTTAAGTATCTGTTTAACATACTTACTGGCTCCTACTGATACAGTTTGTAATCTAAACAGCATTTATCTTAAATGCTTCAGGTATAAGACATACTAGTGTTCCCATGTTCACAGGTAGGTGGAACAAGGCACAAAGATTTTAAGTTACTTGCCCAGTAACCAGAGGGAGTTCCTGCTCCTGTAAAGTGTAAGTCTGAGCTACAAATGCTCTAGTCAATTTAAGGGCTTCTGTACTCTCAAACTCGTTGATCAACTAGCAAAGCAGGGCAGGGTAGCATCAGTCTGACGTGTGGCCACACACATCACTAACAAGCACACAGCCAGCAATGAGGTTGCAGCAGGCCATGCTGAGCACATCTTTTCTCTTCTTACACAGCTCCCCGCCATATACATCAGGGCTTCACTGGTGGGGAGAAATTCTAGGGCTAAGAGAGGTTAAAACCCATTTGACTACTGCAATCGAGAGCTGTACAGCAATAAAATGGGGTGAGACTACAAGGACTCCGAAGCACCCTGCTGAGTGCACATGTCTTGGAATTACACAGGCATCTTCCTGAGCAAGTCTGGGAAAAGGCAGGTTCAGCACAAGGATTTTACTGCTTTCACCCTGCTGCAGCTGGTGTGGCAAGCACACAGCTTTGAACCATTACAGACAGAGGAAGGAAACAGCAGCATAAAAGACAAGGCTGCTGCTATGCAGTTGTGCTTTGTTTACGTGGTGATGGGCCTGATGCCTTTGGTTGGGAAGAGAGGTCTCTTGTGCCCCAGGAAGCCTTCATAGTACATCTTACAGGGAGCAGTATCAGTCATTACATGTCAACAAGGTCATTGGATTGAAAAGGTTTTTTGTCAAATTGACACAAGGTCTCGTTATGACATTTGCAGTTGGCCCTGGAAAGAGAAGCCACAGGGATGTGTACCAGATTCCTCAGAGTCCTCTGTGTTGAATAAAAGACTTCTGCCTGCCCTGAGGATATAAGCCCATCCCCTTTTAATATTGCAAGCACATGCTTTCTGGCTTTCTTTGAGATCCAGACAGTGTCTAATGAAGAAGCTGAGGAATTTAATGTTCTTCCGTTTGGCTCTTGAGAGCACTTGCCCCCCATCATTACATATGTCACCTAGAACGTCACTTAGTAAATTTCCTAAGTGCAGCTTAAATCTAAACCTGCCATAAGCATTAACACCATAAATCAAGCCAAATATAGGCTTTGTGCTAAATCCCAGCACAAGTTTTCAGAGGTAGCTCATGGAGCCATTCCCAAGTGGGAGATCAGTTTTAGCTGAGCCTTGCTGCAGTTCCTGGCTCCCAGGAAGATTGGAGTGTCAAGTGAAGGACCAGGGTTGATGTCTGTAATTTAGGAGCAGGAGGTTTAGAGATAAGAAGACCTGTGTTGATTGTTTTGTGTACATAGATTGTGACGGGATTTTTTTTTACTCTTCTCTCATTTAAGCTTCACAAAGAGAAAGTAGCCAGTAGCTGTGCCATGCATGTCTGTGATGTTTCAGATGTACAAACGTCCTGTATTTATAAGATGAAAATCTGTGGAAGGGTAATGTGCTCACTTCTAGCCCCAAAGCCAGGTACAAGGGACCAAAATTGCTTCTTTTATCACTGAAAGACAGTGTTTAATATTAAAACTTGTTTATTCTAGATCCGGTAGTTCCAAACAGTCCCATTTGTACATAATTTGGTGATCTAATTTCTTTCAGTTTTCTGCTTCAATGCATTTCTCTGTCTGATTAAGCTGTAGGAGTCTACAACAAAAAATCGCTTCAGTGAATTTACCATTGATCTATTTCCAGCTCATACAAATCAATGACGTCAAATTTCTCAGTGGTCCAATTTTTTAATTAGGAAGAGTTTTGCTGAACCAAGCAATTGTCACAGATGTCTGATAATATATTTAGGTGTTTGCCTTCCCTCATTTCTGTCATTTTTGATAGATAATGTTTTATAATAGCTTTTAAATTGTCCCATCTCCTCCAGTAGAACTTCTTTATTACCAGCTTAAATATACTGTACCTAATAACACAGTCTTTGATATTCTCTGACTACTACTGACTACTGATATACTCTGACTACTATTTACAGTTTCTCCTTTCCTCCTCCTTCTCACAAAAGAATATAATATTTTGACCCATGTCTCCCATTTACATCTCCTGAACTGCAGTATCTCTTGCCTTCTCACTGCTGTTTAAAATGTCCGAGCCATCCATCATTTTAGGGCAGAGTGGCGCAGTGAGGAGATGCAGTGGGGCTCTGTGACTGCACTGAATCCACTACAGTGCTGGGCCAGTCAATAGAAGCAGCAGAAAAGCTGCAGCATAACAAACAACCACCCACCAGATTGATTACAGCAATGGAGAATACTAATGTCTCAAATTAAATATGTCTGACAGTATCCTTAGCTATTCCTCACATTTGATGTCAGGCTGTATGTATGTTTAGCACAGGGCATGACAGCCTGCAGAATATTAACGGGGATGGAGACAACCCTGATCCAAACAGGGGAAGAGGGAGCAAGGGCTGTGCAGCCATTCAGCTATACAGCACAGACATCAACATAGAAATACATTTTGTGTCACCTCATTCTAATGGAAAGAACAAAGCCTCCTTACCCCTGCTAGTAAATCTGTGTCTGGTTGTCACTTGAATTTCCTCCAAAAAATCAACACAGCTAATTCATCTGCCCTGTAGTTTGCATATGTCCCATGCATTTAACCTATCATGACTAAGAAGCATGGACTTTCAAGATATTTACTCATCTTCTGAAAGTTGCTACAATGTGATGCATTTGAAGTCATGAAATCAGACAATTGCTATTACTCGAATGTATTTCTAAAACATACAGACTTCTCCACAATGCTTATTTGCACTTCCTTAGCCTTCAATCATTTTTCCTTTGATATGATCTATACATAGCATTTGCTTGTATATATATATGAGTACAGAATATGAGTATAGAATCATAGAATCATTCTGTTTGGAAGAGACCTTCCAGATCATCAAGTCCAACAGTTAACCCAGCACTGCCAGGTCACCACTAAACCATTTCTCTCAGCACCACATCTACATGTCTTTAAAATACCTCCAGGAGTGATGACTCCACCACTTCCCTGTCCTGGTCTGTGAAGAAATTTTTCTTAATATCTAATCTAAACCTCCCCTGGCACAACTTGAGGTCATTTCTTCTTCTCCGATCACTTTTTACTTGGGAGAAGAGACAGACATCCACCTTGACACAACCTCCTTTCAGGTAGTTGTAGAGAGTATTTCTGTTAGAGAGTTGTAGAGAGTATTCTGTACACAGGCAATACAAGGCAATACAAGTCACAGAGAGTATTTCTGTATACAGGCAATATTTTTGTATATTGGGCTTAAGCATTCAGCCGCTCCACCAATAAGTAAACCCTGAGCTTTGGTGATTCCAAATCTGTGAGTAGGAAGCACAAGCCTGGCTCTTCCAAATTTGCTGAAACTTTGTTCCATGGAGTAAGAAAGGGATTTGATTCTGATGCTACTGAAAATGGCATCAAAACCGTTACTATCATCAAAAAACATTCCATTTATCTTTTCCATGTGGTAATAGTAAGCTTTTCTTCCCTTAAGATTAGAGGACCAATTCTGAAGCTGATGTACAGTTGATATAATGACCCCTTTGATTGCACGGGAAGTTGTCTATTTAAGACTTTGGGTTTTGCCATAGTTCTAAGAAGACAATATTCTTCCTACACAGAACAAGGAAAATATGCATATTATTTGAACAATAATATTACTCCTCCATATTTCTAGATCATCTCCTGTTTATCTTTCATGCCTGTTGGTACTTGGATAATATAGGACCAGATTCTGGCTGTCTAATCAGTTTGAGTGGGATGCTGTTTTCCTGGTAGTCTCAAAAATAAATGAATCTACCAGAGAACTAAGTGCTAAAGAATAAGGGTAAATGAAAGCAGAGGCAAAAAATTAATCAGGAATCACAGGGCAGAGAAGAACAAACCACTTATATAATTGAGTACAGAGCTGATCTTGTCTGTAGATTTTCGTTTCTGCATAACTTTGGTTATATTGTTTTGGTTATTGAAGTTGGGATAGAGAATGGGAAGCAGACAGATGTAATTTACAAAAAAAGAACAACTCTTTGCTTGCAAAATGAATTTATTCTAAATTGATGGATAATTTCTCCAGAAAACTGAGTTTAGGTTTATGCTTATGCTTTAAATACAACCAATGTGATAAGAAGGATTATATACTTGTGCAAGATCTGCTAGCAAAATCCTGTGAACTACTGTATTTTTAAGGAACATGCTCTTTTGAAGCAGCAGGGTGCTTTATGAAGAGGTGATATAGAGTAAGGATGCCTATTGCTAAGTGCATAATTGAAGTGTTAGAACAGAGGGACTAAATATTTTGAAGAAAGAACAAGAAAGTGGGATCAATGGTTGCAATGATTATGATATTTTTGCTCAGTTTGGATGAGATTCATCTCACCTAATTTTATCACCCTAAAATTTTGTTATTAAGTTTGAGCTTGTCATTTAGAAGCTCTTTTCCCTCTCAAGACATGATAGCCTTAAAAATACAACTCGTATTCTAAGTTAAGTAGTGTTAGTTATTCTTTGGTAAAGCTTTTCTCCTTCTATTGGCTATACAATAGAATTTGCTATAAAAGCCTAATTTAGTTTAGGCTAAATGAGTAACATCTAGATGGTTAAAGGCAGTTGAGATGACTCCCACCCTGTTAGATGCTTAGTGGATGAACCACTGATATTAAGAGCAGTGTTGTGGGACTTAAAAATACTGAAAGGATGGAAGGACTGCAGATACAGTTTCTCTATTTGTAAAGAGTAAAAAGAAGGACCTTACAAAACATAAACTGGTTAGTCTGATATCACTTACAAATAATATTGTAGCACAGCAAAAAAATCAACTACCAAATACTACTACAATATGTAATTACAGTGCTCTAAGTGCAATTATAGTGAGTCAAAATGGGGATTTAAAGAATATATGTCTTGTCATACAAAACCGTTTCTTTTTTCTTTGAGAAAATTACAGGGCTACCTGATAAAGTCTACTGTGTAGATGATAATTTTCTGGGTTTTCATAAGCACCACTTATTACCACATGATACTTCAAATAAAAATCACTCACTGCATTAGGCAACAACACATTTTCATCAAAAACTCGGTCATTAACAGATCTTTAACAGTAGTTGTTAATGGGCAGATGTAAACATTTTACTGGTAGCATCTCTGCAGGGATGAGCTCTTGGTCCAAATCCAGCATTGTCAGAATAGAATTAGATGATATCGAGCCTGGGTTTCTCTGCTTGAATTATGTCCTATCTCCGCAAGGACTTTAGGTTTTGGTAGGACTCTCCTTTTTTCCATCTCTACCAGGAGTTACAGGGTCTTAAGCATTGCACTAAAAGCCTCAAGCTGGCTACAAGGAGCATAAAGGTGGCTTTTAATAGTCTCTAAAGAAAATGAAATCAGACTGTCTGATCCCAGCAGTAACATCTGGTGGGGTGGTAGAAGGTGTCTGCAAAATTTTGTAACCTACTGTGCATCTGTCAGAGCAAAGAGATAGACCGGTCCCCTCAGCAATGGCACTATGATGTGTGAAATTCAAAGGATAGATAATGTATCAGAGATGGTGACCTCCCTATATAGGTTCCTCCATTTGTGTTATCCCTCCATATGGTCACTGGTGGTAGAACTCAGGGGGTCAGATCTGAGGCTTTTTTCTCTATATTATCCTAAACTGACTAGGTTTCCAGCTAAAAATTAGAAACTCACTGCAGCTACATCAGAAACAACGACAAACTTGTTATTATAATTTATTTGATCTATGTAAATCATTGACATTTATGAGTTTGACACCATGGTACGTAAGTGTCCTGTGTAAAGCAGACACTTCTCTGCTCTTTTGCTATTAAACACAGCTGCTAATCCCAGTACCATCTCTTGTCTTACTAGACTGAACCTTGGCTAAGAACTTAGAGCAAAAGACTGATTCTTTTAAATAGGTTTCTTCTACTAAATAGAAAGGCTCAGGTATACTTTATCATATCTGGGAAGAGGGGTTGACATTAGGTGCTCAGCCCCATTAGCTACTTGTCTGCTCACTAGGTACAAAGTAACTTTTCAAGAAGTCTTCCAAAGGCATCTCACATTTCTTTTAGCAGGGAACAAAATATGCATTTTTATCACACACCTCATCTCACTGACTATTTTTCTTCTTTCCTAAGTATCTTTGTGTGTTCTCCTTTTCCCTACATAAGCTGCTACATATGCTGTTCTTAGTCCGTCTTGCTCTGTGTATTCCTTGCTTAGCCTATCTGACAGTATAATATGACTCTTAAGGGCTGGCACAGCATCTCCAGAGAACCACCAAATTGCCATGTTGATGCTGTCGAAATAATTGAATGAATCTACACTGTTTACTTGTCCTGGTGCTCTCATTCCAACCTTAGTCAAATAGAAATGGTTCATATAATTTCTGTTCACACAGTAATCTTAATGCTGGGTTTTGTTCTCATTACATTTTTTTATCAGGCAGATGGAATTCTGAGCCCTTTTTGTTCTCATTAAAATTTATTAGATGAATGGATTAATTGTGTGCCAGTGTCTGGTCTCTTACGATCTTTGCAGGAAGAATGAGCTAACATCTCTCTGAACAAGGAGGTGTAAGCGGTTGTTGGTTATTATGGTTGTGTTTTTATAACTTCATTTCTGAAGAATGTCAGGGGTTTCAAAATAATGAGCATTTTCCCTCAGGCAATGTCTCCTTGAGCGACATGTCACATCTGTCTGCCACAGTCACCATATATTACTCCACATGATGGAACATGACATGACTGAGCAACTGGTGGTAGCATGCTACACAGGAAATCTGGGGAAACACTTTCTCTGGGTGCACTTAAGCAAAGCTTTTCTTGTCCCTTAGATCTGAAGTATATGTTCCATAGAAAAGAAGAAGAGTCTAACACAAAAGAAAAAAAGAAACAGAAAAAAACTCAACAATAAGAACATTAAGGGTTCTGCAATTCTGTTTACCCAAAAGATTGCTTTTGGTCTTGAGGAAATAAATAAAATGTTTGTTGTTTTGGTTTTTTTTTCTTTTCTTTCTTAATTCAGGAACTTGACTAAGAGTTTTGTTAAAGGAGAACATAAAAAGTGCATTCATAAAAATGCAGATTCGAGCAATTGGCAAGAATCTCAGTCTCTTATTTTGTGAATATACACAAAATGTAGGCACTCACTCATTTTTTCTTATTTTCAGTTTAAATCATAACAATTGTAATAGGCTTCAGAAAATATCTGCAGTGACGTTTCTGTCTGCCAGAGAAGGGGCAATGGATGCAAATAATCTTATGCTACATCTGAGTAGGTCACTCAAGACTTTTTTGATAGAGGAAATTTATTGCTCCCTAAAACAGGTATTTAAATTAGGTCTGGTGTTTCATGCTCTAGAAGTGCCTATGTTTCTTCTCGACTAGGAAGGAATAGGTGAAAGGTATAGGTGAAATAAAGCTATAGAGAGAGTCAGGTGAGATGGATCCTACCACAGGGTACTACTATGACCTGAACTCATTCTAGAAAATAAGAAGGAAAGTTCACTTTCATACACATTACTCATACACACACAGAAATCTAGGAGCCAAATTTAACCTCTTGTTCCTTTACTGAGCCTAGCATAATAAAATCTTAGTTTCAGTGAAAATTACTGGGAATTTTATCAAACTGAAGAGCAAATGCTGTTGGCAAAAGAGGAAAAAAGACGCCTTTCTATTTTGATTCTGCTTTTCAGGGTAGAAATCCTAGTTGGAGTCAAGCCTTAGCACACTATTAGTTTTGGAAAAGACAAGGCAAAGCTTACACCTAAGCAGGGATTTATAGCTAAACACTGTGTAGAGGAACCTTTGCTTTGGATTTATAGAAACTTAGGATTCAGAGCACTTAGAAAGAGCATCACTTCCATCAGAGCAGCTCTCAGGGAAGTAGTTTTCTATACAGGCTTGTGTCAGAAATATAAGCAATTTTACAGCTTTGAAATAAATACATGATGATCGTGTTTAGACTCCAGTGTATGCCTATGAATTATTAAACAGATAAATTCTTTCTGTGTTTTTGCCAAGGTCTCTACTCCACTTGCTTCTAAGCATCCTCATCTACAAATACCACACACCTAATCCTGAAAAGCTGTTCAGACCTTCCCACCATGTTGGTGGGATTCAACACAGCTGCAGTGTCTTCTCCTGTGTGTGTTTCTCCTGTGGCATCCTGGAACATGAGCAAATGTTCCTTTGTTATCCTTAGTGTTCAGTGTACTACTCATCGGCAAAAGCAATGTAACTGCCTGCTCTGGGAGGAATGTCAGAGCTTACCACAGGAATCATGGTAGGTCACATATCTCCAAAGAAGAACTCAAACCAGGCACCACATTGCTTAGAGCTGCCCATGCCAGCAGCAGGAAATGGTGGCCACTAGACGCACTTCCTTGGGTCTCCTTATGAGGAAGGAGCCATGTCTGCTCAGGATCCACAGAGCAGTACCTGGCTTCAGCCTCTGTGTCTCAGGGCTCTGGGGTCAGATCCTCTGGCAGCCTCCAGGAATCCAAACCACCTGTCTCTCACTCTAGAGAGGCAGCTCTGGCTATAGGAGAACCTGGATGGAAATATTCACGCTCCCGCTAAAGCCAATGTAGCAACAGCCAGCAGCCTCAAGACTGGCCAGTCAGAAGCTGCGAGTTGCAGAAAGGCTAGCGGGGTCAGTGGCCTCATAGGCCAGGACACAGTCCCGCAGGCCCCAATCAAGAAGAGCAGAACAGGTCCAGTGTTGGGAACTGGGGTCAACTAAGAGTGCTCCAAGGCTGAACAGCTGTACCACATCAGCACCAGCCTTGAGCCAACTCCAAAAAACCTTCAAAGGTCAGGAATGCACTTGGGGCTCTAACAAGGGAGTGACAAAGAATGCCTTTTTCATACCCATTTCATTCAGAAGTGTATCAATCCTGTGACCTGCTTCAAGTGCCCACGTCTTTCACTGCATGTGTACCCTTCCCATCTGCCATTCTCACAGGGATGCAGGGGTAGAAGCAGCCTCCCAGTGCAAGAGGACCACGCCCTCCACCTACATACCTTCACATCAGAGGAGTTAGAGAGAAAGTGCTCCATGAGGGGAAGCAAGGATTGGGTCTGATGTCAGCACTGCAAAGGAAGATCAAAACATGAAGACTAACAAGAGAGCTAAAATCCTTCCTGCCCCACAGCAAATCCTGTCTGGACCATGTTATCTTAAGATTCCCTGGCCTCAGTGAGTTCCTTCTAAAACATAGAAGATGATGTAAAATAAGAATTTAATAGAGAAGCACTATCCCAGTATGCTCCTAATCTCAGCAATTTAGCAGACAAAATGCATACATTGGGAAGGAATGGTATCATACTTTGTCTTAATTAATACTGTCTCCAGGCTGCAACTGAGTAATAATTTAATGCAAAAAAAAAATCTGCCTTTATGTAACGCTAGGGTTAATATTTCATGCATGGTAGGAGTGAAGAAGGAACAGAATGATATTATTTGTCTGCTGAGTCAGACCAAATTAATCTATGCAGAATAAGTTATATGTAAAGAAAGAAACACGTTGCTCAGTAGAGGGTAAAAATAGGACTCACGTCATTAGAATACTAGAAATAATCTCATTTGTATCATAGATCATGTCACCATAATTACAGTATTTTTGAAAGGTACATAATATGGTCTTGTTCTCTGTCTCAGGGAATTGTGTTGTTTTACTTACTGTTACTAGTGGCCATATGTTTCATGTTATGCTTCTGTGGATTCAAATAAACCAGACAGCTAATACTGCGTAGAGCTATTTAACAAGACTCTAAACATTAAGTGCAACTATATAAGGAGCAATCTGAGTGGAGGAATTTATTGTGAATATGATGAATCACTGCCAATATTAGCAAGTCTTAAGGTGTCTCTGTTCTCCATTAAATTACTCTGTCACCTTAAAAAAATCACCTTCTGAAGGGAAATGTTCAGAAATCTCAGATGCTGCTGTCTCCTGGTCCCTGCTTCGCTTCCCACATGCACCTTCCCGACCTCTGCTAAAGCCTTGTGTCCTGTATCCATCACTCATAGTGACAGCAGTCCCCAGCTTATACTGTATTTGGCAACCAGAGTGAATCCTGTTCTGGAGTGACTAATGCCACCATGAGTTCAGTGTCCATGACCTTCAAGGTTTCAGCCTCTGCGATGAAGGGGCTGTTCACATACAGTGCCTTGACAACTTTCTTCCGTAGGGATGGTTTGCTTTGAAAAATCTCACAAATAAATTAACTAATTTCTGCCCCCCCCTGCCCCCACCCCCCTCCCCAGTAGACATGGTGCTATGAAATGCAACCAGCATCCCACCCTCACATCTACACACTTACCCCCTTACTTAACGTAGCATCTTTGCTGCAGTTTACACTAGTTGTTCAGCAAAAGCTCAGCATTTTGCCTGTCCCTTTGCACTAAATTGTGCCTGACACAGAGCCACTAAGTCAGCGTACACTGCAGTTGAGCACGATGTTTTGCATTTGTAAAATAACCTCAGGATTATTTTCTTTGGCACTCGAGAGAGATAAGAAGGGCAGACTGCATAAGGGGTAGGAAGAGTTGACCTGCAGCTACTCCACTACTTATCTCTGTGTAGACATCAAGTGTTACTAATGGATGTTTCTTGTTTCTCAGCAGTAAAATGAAATACACCCTGAAACACCCACATTCCATACCTGAAAGCTGCAACATGTATTGTGGATGTGTGATTATACTCTTTGCCTTGGAAGAGGCGTGTAACTCCTGCATCTCCAGACTCATAGCACACCGGCTCCTCTTCTGGAATGGGGTTATTGCAAGATGGAAGTTTGGGGAGTACTGCAACACTCATGCACTATTACAGTGTTCTCACATTTTTCAAAGCTATGTTGTGCTAACATGAAATTACTAACAAAGAGGATTTTCAGGAAGACTTCTGTAATTAGCATATCCAAGGCAAGGATACACATACTTATTTTGGCTTTAAACCAGTAAGGTATTTAATCACACATTTATTTTTGAGAATGAGAATGGCACAATTCATTTCAAATGAAAAGATAAGGAAATTTTTAACTGCTTTGCTAGACCAGGGTTATGAATTGCACTATAAATTAGTGCTAAGGAAATAATCATGCCTTCCCATGTCATAACTCAAGTAAGGGCATAAGAACTGGTCAAGATATGAGTCTTAGGGGGAAAAAAAAAAACCTAACCCCACAATTCAATAGTGGAAAGAGAGAAGGACTGGACAATCTGTGGGAATATATGGACCTCTTAAAATGGTTGACTGAAGTTTCCATGCAATGGTCTAATCACATTCAAATCTGCAAGTAATTGATGACTAAACCGTTCATGCACAAAAGAAATCTCTGAAGATTGGCAAGACTATGAGGTTAAAGACAAGGCTTTAACCCAGTTGTAGCATTCCCTATAGAACCACTCACCATCTTGAAAACATGCAACCCTAGATATATTCTCAGTTGATATAAAATGATATGCTTCTAAAGCAGGATCAATTCACACCATCCAGGAATCTGCAGTGGAGATCAATAAAGATGGGGAAAAAAAAGAGGAGGAGATAATAACAGAAGATCTTGTCCCAAGAGAACTTCAACACCATAGATCTAAAAGAAAATTTATGGGTATGTAGATGTGCAGTAACACTGACAACAAGCAAATAAACAAACAGAAACCAAAAAAAACCAAAACAGTGAGGAAGTACAGGTTGCTGAGGTATTTGTGGGAGACATTACAATAGCCTCAGGAGGTACTTGCAACATTACTGAAGCTGAACAGGTAATCTGAGAACTTCCACTCACATACCTGCTGGAAAAGGGACTCAATTCTGATTAGGGTGCTCCTACATTAGCAGAGAATTTGGTATTGTCTTCCTTGTGCACCCAAATTGCTTACAGCATCCCAAGTCCTAACGCAAGAATCTTCATTTTCATCTTAGCTGCTTTTCATTACCCAGGGTAATGGAAACCCAGTTGAAGACTGTAATAGAGCTCACCAGGAAGGGGAGAAAGGAAGCATAAAATTTTTGCATATTATAGATTAGTAGCTAATATCCAAGCAGCCCAAGAGAGAGACAGAGATGTTATGCTTATCTTCTGTTTTCCTTCTGTGTCTCAAAACCCATCTATCACCTGTGATCAAGTTATAAAACTGCTCTTCTTAATGACTTAACAACCAGAAAAAAAAATTGACTCCCACACACATCATCTGTGGTAAAAAGCCTGCATAACTCGTGTCATTGTGTTTTGTCATATAAAGATAAGTATATCCTATCTTTATTATGAACACTGGATTCTGTGATAGTCTGCCAATACTATTCTGTATAAGAAGATTTTCAGTATTGCTGAAAATATCCTGTAGAAGTTAACCACTTAAAATATTTAAAATTTCTCACTGGTATTCTGGAACAGCCAAACCTCACTAATTAACACAAATGATCAAAGGGATCAAATTAGTGAATAAAGGAGCAAATACATGAACAAAGCAAGGTAATACATCAACAAAAGTTGTTTCTTAATTTATTTGTTGAGAACAGTTTCATTTCTTATGCAATGATTTAGGATTAGAATCAACAGAATTATCATTGATTTTTATTATTATATTTTGGCAAAATACTTTCACAGTGATAAATGCCGGTCTGTTAAAACTGAGACATCCTGTTGTAACATCTGAACACGAGAAAAACATTTACAGAGAAAAAATGTACACATCCCTAGCTCTTTGGCATCCTTCCAAATGTTACCAACCACTGTTCACACTAATGTCAGTCAGAAACTCTGGGTCTATTCCCAGATAAACTGGCATTCCCATAGAGCAGAGTTCGTTGTTATGCAGGTATTAGCTTGGGTCCCAGGTACAGTACTCACCCCATGCTCGCACAAACCTTTGCCCATGCAAGTTAGCCCAGGCAATGCTGAGTGTCATACCCATAGTGCAGTGGGTTCTCTAACATTAGCAAAGCAACTCATTTTCATTTTTCTTAACTAAAAATTTTAGTTTGGAATTCTTTTTCTATAGAAAGTGCTTAAAATCCGTTGTTTTTTTTTTTTTTTAATTGCAGTGCATGATATATTATAATGATAATGGTACATCTAACTCCTAAAAATCAAACTAAATCTTACTATTGTAGAACACCTGAATTTTCTTAGCATGCCTGTGTTCTAAACTTGCTCCCTTAGGAGTGTCCCTAATTTTACCAGCTGGACAGTGAAGGATCTATTGGAGCACACAACAGCTCCCATCTGGCATCAGGCATCTGTTACCTTTCAGACAGGGTAATTATTGGAAATACATCTTCCAGAGGGATTTGAATATGAAATTAGAAGAAAAGTAATTTTTATGTAAAAGTGCAAGTTAGTAAAATATTGCTTTAACACCTCTTCGCAGGATATGATTCCTAATCTGCCACAATAATGAAAAAGCAAAATAGAGACTATACATATAAAATAGTAATACAAAACCTGATTACTAAATAGAAATACTGAACTCCTACAATCACTCTACAAAACACTCTGTAGAGGAAGTGCACCACTGAATTTACCTACTTTTCTAGCAGCTGTATCATAAGCCAGTGCTGATTTACAGCCAAAAAAGGGAAATGAGCAGTAGAAGTTGTGCCCGTGGAAGCTGAATAGGAAGGTAACTGCGATGTCTGCACAAATGGATGGTGACTGTCCATGGCTTTTCTCTCCCATGCCATAGCACTGAGACATGCACAGCTTCACAAACCCAGGAAACAAACATCTCTCTCTGTAAAAGGCAGACGTGGCTGTGCTGATCTAGCCAGGAACAGAGCCCTGGCTTGGCTTGGCTTGGCTTGCCCCATCTGCCAGGGCTTTTTCTACTGGGTGACAGCACTGCGTTAGCAAAAGATGTGGTGCTGCACCCAAGCTTCCAGTACACCCAAGGGTGCTCCCCAGCCCAAGCAAAGAGCTCCAATGTATGGCAGGGCTTCACAGCACTCCAGCAGAGATGAAGTACTGCACACCTGGCCCTCATCTCCCTCTCTTCTTTATTAAACGGGGCATATGCACTGACTGTAAATAAATGAATTCACCAGGGAAATGACTTTCTGTGTCACTAACTTTTCTACAGCCTCTCCTTCCAGAGGCCTGAAAAGACTGGTACTGAGCAAACAGGCAAAAATAATTAACCTCTCTGCCCTTTCAATTGATCAGCTGTGACCATCCTCCCTTTTTTATGGCTAGGAGGAATAGGTTTGTGAAACAGCTTTTCTGTAGTTTACTGCTGGTCACTGCATGGGAAATTATGAGATCTACTGATGCAGAAAGAGCTTATAATTAACTATCTGAGATGTTCAAAAAGCTGAGCTAAAGGGTCAGAGATGAGATCTCAGCCTTTATCACATGTCTGGGGAAAGCAACCAGCTCAGTGACAGAGCCCAGACTCCCACTGGCAACAGTCTACTCTGGAAGAATTTAACCCTTAGCTATTAAAGTATTTCACACACGGAAATCATGTTTCAATGAGCCAATGAAATAGTTTGAATAAATGTATTTTGCCCTTCTAGTCAGCCAGCCACAGAGCTTTACAGAAGTTCACAGGTGATGTATGATGCAGGTCCCAGAACAGCTGTCTGCCTCTAACCTTTTTTAACATTATTTATTAAGGTGGGTGTAGAACTGTTTCCAAACTAGAGTACAAATAATCATCTCAAAATAACACAATTCTCTCTGTATACAAAAAAAGACCTGGGTATCTTTGTTCCAAACAAAACTTTCTGTAGATTTTCACCAATGAATTGTGGAAATGGTTGGGAAGTGTTTTACAATATCTGTTTTGTATGAAAGGTGATACTCTTTCACTGACCGTTCTGTGTTGTGCCCTAGGCCATTCTGCTGTCTCTCTATTTTTCATCATAATTACAAAACCAACAAGAACAATAGCTCCATTCTTCCAGTGCTGACATAGGAGTTCTTGTGACTCTTCCACATCCAGTTTTTAGCCAGAGAAAAGGCAGAAGACATCACAGGTCACACAGACTGATGTAACACCAGTGGGATTTTTCTCAGTGATGTCACACATCTTATAGGCAGTTATGGGTTTTGGAGAGGGAGAGGTGGGCTGCTGAAGTGAAGAGAGAAATGGAGCCTTGCTGGGGTTCATGGGTGGCACTGCTTTCTGGAAGTAGAAGGGATGACAGCAAGTGAGAGGTTCAGTCATCACCAGGTGACCAAGGAGATTGGTTTCTTGTCAGTGTATCAGAGGTACCATCTGCAGATCTAAGGGAGGCAGTCTTGGAGAAAGAGATGAGGGGAAAGCTGATTTGGAGGATTTGCTATTTAGCTTGAGTGGTTGCATGTCAACCAAAGCAGGGATGTAGGGACCCATTTCCCAAATCATACCAATGAAAACAGAATGGATGGGCTGACTACTAAATCCCAGGGACTGTGGGGACCAGATTAACCCCACTGATTAACCCTGCTGGCTCTGGGGACAAAAACTGGTTTTACTCTGCTATTGACTGGCCAGGATATTTTAATTCCTGTTTGTCTCTGACTAACAGAGTTTCAAAGCCTACATTCAGCCTGCACTTGATTGTTCAATGTCTGAGGTGCCTGGAGTTTTACTTCCAAAGTGGCCAACCTTGAAGAGGATAGGCTGTTGTTTCCTTAATTTTTTTCTCTTCAGTATCCCCATATCTAATTTTCTCTCTTCTTGTCCCTCTTTCTTTATATCTGTTTTTGTCTCTCTCTTTAAACCAGTGCACCTGCTAAGTCCCTTGTGTTGCCACCCAGCTGAAGTGGAACATAGAATGTACATATATATATACATAAATGGAGTCCAATGTTATTAATCTCAATCTGCTGTATAGCTACTTATCTAGCCATAAACAATTACTCCAGAGATGTTTTGACAGATGTAGCACAACTAGCAGTTCAGTGGTAGATCACAGTCCCTGGGGACCTGTGCAAAAAAATGCATCAGGAAGGAATCATTAAACTTGTCTATACCACTGAGACCTACATTATGTACTTCTCTGAGAAAGGAGAAGTGGCCAGCCAAGCAAAAACCCAGGAAATACTAAAATGCATTAAGCTGATGCTAAATAATACGTGAGAACTGGAGGAATTTGGCTACATAGCTACCGTTCCTATTGCTAGGGTGTGACGGGACCAAGCCAAAGCCTCTTGTAGACAAAGTGCTGAACGAGACAGACAAACTCTCCTTAGAGGAGTGACAATAAGGGCATTCTTCTTTTTACTGTGGTCAAGCTTAGAGACATATTACTGAGATCAAGCAGGATCGAGCCTGAGGGTAGGAAAGTAAAAATGTGTCACATTTCTCTGAAAAGAATATTTTTTCTTTAAAAAATAGTAATAGGAATAGCATATCCGTAATATCTTTCCTTGGCAACAAGCAGCCTGGTAAAGAGGCTGACAGTAGGCATCAGATCCCTGGGAACAGCACCAGGATTCACTACTGACCCACTCTGTCACATATAGCTGCTCAAGGTGTGGAGGAGAGCCTTTTGACATGGGATATTACTCTAAGATGATTATGTTATCTGTGATGAACAAGGCACTTCAACTACCCCTCTGGCTTTTATATGAGAAAAAATACTTTTTTCTCTCCTCCTTTCCTCCCACTTGGAACAGGAGAAAAATTGCTCTTTTCTGGAATTGATTCTTGGTGAATTAGAATTAATTATTACAACACAGAATTTTAGTGTTTTTTGTTTTGTTTTGTTTTGTTTGTTTGTTTTCTGTATAAACAAAACAGTAAGGTGTTTTTTTTCCCAAGTAGTGTACAGCTGCAATTCCTCTGAAAACAAAGTTTGTATTCCAAATCTAGTTACACATTTTAGATAGCCTATCAATTGTATTTTACATACATATTTACTCAAACATATATGTGTATATGAATTACATGTATAAAGAAAGCTACAAATAACAAATAACACAAATACACACAAAGGTGTATACAATAGACCACTGTAATTTGAAACAGTGCCAACAGGCAAGGAAAGTTCCAGTCTCTGTAACAAAGAAGAAAATAATTGGTTTGTGATTACTTACTTAAAAATCTTGTTAGTAGACACTAAGCAGGCAAAAAAAGTATATACATGGAATAACAGTGGTACCCAGAGACGGAACAAAGAAATGCACCCAGTTAGTTCACATCATTTATAAAATATTTTTCTTAGACAATATTTTCAAGAGTAACCCTTTCATTAGCTCATGTAAAATTCATACCCTGCATTTTCTGTATTTCATTAACATAACATTATCTGCAACTACAGAAATCAATGTTTTAAAAAACCTGATGCTGCAAAATAAATTTAACCTACACTTTCCAGCTTGTATACTGCATAGGTGATTCTCTTCTTATCTGCCTTTTAATTACACTGATAAAATGTAATGGCCAATCGCAATCCTGCAATTTGGGGAAATGCTGCATCTCTTTCATTAGACACTTTAGCATTTGTTGACTATTTACCTCTTACTCTAGTTACTGAAAAGGTAGTTGAACTTCCAATAATTACTGGCAGGCCAATAAAATTATAAATGTCTTTTTTCCTCTAGTTATGAGTTAGACTTGTAAAGGGAAAAAAATCTAAATTATTACAATTGTAAAATAGCAGCAGAACTCTCAATGCTTTCTGCAGTGAGCTCTGCCCAGACATAGCAAACCAGTTTTTCTATTTAAACATGAGAAACAAGAATTGGTTCTAATATCTAAGTGGTTAGCGACAACAGGTGCAAGCTGGAGCATAAAAGGTTCTGCAGAAGCATAAGGAAAAACTTTATCACTGTGAGGGTGATGGAGCACTGGAACAGGATGCCCAGAGGGATTGTGGAGTCTCCTTTTCTGGAGACATTTAAAACCCGCCTGGACACGTTCCTGTGTGACCTGCTCTAGGTGATCCTGCTGTGGCAGGCAGGGTGGACTAGGTGATCTTTCGAGGTCCCTTACAACCCTTAACATTCTGTGATTCTGTGACTCGAAAAAACTGAAAAGATGGTGAAAGGTGGTAACAAAGAGCCAACTGCATTCAGCACACTACTCAATACAAAAAAAAAAACCCAACCCAAACACCAACAAAACAAAGTAACTGTCTAGCTCTGAGAATACCAAACACAGCTAGCTGAGCACCAGTCACAGGAGAAAGGTTATTTTACCATTTCTAGCTATTCATTTTACCATTTGCAGCTATTCATTTTAAGTTGTTATAAAAAAGACTCACTTCAAGAGAAAAATTTGCCACTTTATATCACTGCTACAGGTACCTGACAGTTTCTCAGCTTCTATCAGATACTTAAAGGACCATTATCACAATCAATGCCAGCGAGTGAAGGATGAGTTTTAAACCACTATAAAGTTTAATGGTTAAATGAGCCTTTTACTTTCATTCTATGACTTTATAATTTTAAACTAAGCAGCTTGAAAATTATTTATAAGGGAAGATTACTTTAAAAGTATTGTAAACTAATTCCCTTAGATGGAAGAAAAAACTGAAGTTGAATTGCAAAAGAAAAAAACCCACAAACAGAAATCTAGACATTATATATAGAGAGGATTTGACACCACAGAATAATGCTTTAGTGGGACAGGAAAACTTTCAAACATGAAGTGAAAGAACATAATTCTTTAAACACATCACACCACTTAAAGATAAGGAAAGGGCTCTGCCCCCAGCTTGGCACACTAACCACAATGAATAAAATAGGGCAGATGATTTGGAGCAGGCAATTTGGCTTACCTACTGGGACCATTTCTGTGGGTAAATACATAACATTTATGTTTGTTGAGCTCATTATGTATTAGCATATTAAGTCTTTGACTTATTAAGAAAAGTTTAGTATCCTAATAATAAACTACACATTCGAGACATCTTTCCTTATTGGTATTCTCTTTCTTTCTTTCTTTGCTAGCCTTCTTAAAATTCAGCTTAAGTTCTTGTCTTGCAGTAATAGATTTTCAGAAATAAAATGCTTGCCCCAAGGAGGAGCATGGAAGAGATATTAATTCCTATTAATATCCTATATTAAATCCTATTGTGTAGCATTTAGGCTATGACAATTCACCCCCACCTAGATTCAGCTGGAGTAGTGAAGCTTTCCACTTTCAGCTGTTGGTTTTACTGTCTGGGTGTAGGCAGAGAGTAATTTTGCAAACAGCAGCCAATATCCCCATCTAAAGTTATTACCTCCAGCCTCTGGACTGTTTAGCTGAGTACTTCCTCAACTGTTTCAGGCAGAAGCCAATCACTTTAAAAGGGAAAGTGCATCAGGGAATGCTTACATGTACCACAGAGGTGGAAGGCAATAGCAAGCAGCTGGAAGGAAGATCACCCTAAATTACCACAGATGCTTGCTAAACAAACATCTATCAACTAGACATCTGGAAATGCAGTAATTGGGCAGTAGCCATCTGTGAAGTTTCCACAGGAGAAAGCAAATTAGCAGGTTTCATACATGGGAGAGGTGAGCCACTAGAGCTCAGTGGGGAAACAGCTCTGTAGACACACATCAAATGAGGTGGGTCTGTCCTCATGGCATTCTGGTGAACAGGGTGAAGATGCTGCTAAACAATCTCACTTGCGTAGGGGAGCAAATCTAGCTATGGCAACATAATCTAGTTATGCTAAGAAAGTCATCCTGCCATGGAATGTAGATCTACCTTAGCTCCTCATCTCCAGTGCAATGCTACCTTGAGGTGTGATTTCAGTATTACCTTTGACTGGACTATATTCTGCACAGTGTTGTTATACCTTGGGAAATAATGCCTGTCTTGGAGCAAAGAAAAATGCATTGTCAAAAAAGCCTGCTTAGAATCAATCACAGAATCATAGAATCATAGAATAGTTTCAGCTGGAAGAGACCTTCAAGATCATCAAGTCCAACCTTATTCCTAGCCATATC
>WTSP01006122.1:0-15964 GCA_025331215.1 Actenoides lindsayi
CTTCACAAAAGTGTCCTATTAATTTGCACTCTGCTGTGACTCAGATATAATGAGAAACAGACTGTGTTTATTTGTATCTCTAAAACTAATGAGCTTAACTTACTCCTCCTTTAGGAGTATTGAGATTCATCTTGTTTTTCAGTGGATAACAAAGAGTGTTTTCATGCTCAACATAATTTTTTATTTAGAAATGTCATAATTTCCTACCACATGCTAATTCCCAAATGCAACCACTTATAAACCAATACAGAGCAGCTTGTTTATTTTGGGAGGGAGGCATTGACATACCAGGTTAGGAATTTTGCAAAAGAGTTTTGGACAATGATGATCAGTGTCAATCACAGCTGTTAATCACAGTTGATAGGAATTTTTGGTGAGGGTATTCATGCAATTTTTGCTTAAAGCTAAAGGAGTTCCTAAAGCAGCACCTGTGCATGGACAGCTGATGCTCTGTAGTCAAACAGTAGTTCCAGTAACAAAATATTGTTCTCTACTTTGAGCTTCTCATTCTCAGTTTCTTTGCAGGAAATCGTGAAGAATATTGGTTTTCTCCCTGAATGGAAAAGGAATGATGTTCAGACTTTGAAAAAGTTCCAGACACTCCTCCTTACCACTTCTGAACTGTAATTGTCTTAAGATACCATCTTTTTTAATTTTACTAGTAAAACTTATAATAAATTACCTGCTAAGTCATATTCACTAAAGGTGATGTACAGTATTTCTTTTAGTTAGTTTACCTTTTCCTTGTGATACACAAGTATGGGAATTAAGGTAAAAAACTGCATCATGAAGATCTGGATCATGAGGAGGTTAACGGTGTTTAGCAATAGAGAATGTTTCAAATGTAGCCATTTTGAATGACCAGTCTGAATTAGACTCATGTAAGAAGGTCATGTATGATTTCCTGATATGGGATCAGGAAATCCAGAGCACTGACCATAAAGAATGTGCGTTTCAAAAAAAATCACGCTAGTCTTAACAAGATACAGAGTTCAACTTTCAGCAGTGCCAACTTCCATCAGTCTCCATGCTGAATCAGTGGGAGCATGAAGTCTGTATAGATGCACACTGGGAGGAAAACCAATATGCCTACAACACCCCATGTTTATAGTTACTACCAAGGATTGGTGTGCAGACCAAGGCCACTGCTGGATCTTGTGTACCACGTTGGGGGGTGCAGAAAAATGAGAGGCCGCACCTGCAGGGAGAAGTGGACAGGACAGGTGACCCTGAACTGACCAACGAGGGATTCCAGCCCAGATATGGCATATTCGGCATAAAGCTGAGGGATCTGAAGGGTCTGTGGCTCTTCTCCCCTCGTGGACTGCTTTGCCAGCTTTGCTTGGCTTGGCTTAGGTCCTCTTTCAGTTCCTTCCTCGGAGCACCCAAGGAGGCCTCTGTCCATTCTGCCTTCGATCCCGGTCTGTGTGTTCCTGAACCCAGTACCAGAATCCAGCTCCTGAACACAGCTTCTGTCTGCTGAGGGGCCCAGTCTGGGACTCCCCCAGTGCCTGCTCCACAGCATCAGTGGTAATGGTGATGTAATTACTATTAGGGGGGTTGGGTTCGATACTCGTATGTATTTGTATATATTCCATTTTTATTATTAATAATTTCCTTTTCATTAAAGCTGTTCTAGTTTCCTTATCTAATTGCTAAATCTCTCTCCCTTATTCCTTTACTCTTCCCCTTTTGGGGAGGGAGGGGGTTTAACAGAGAATGTCTGTTATAGGCCTAAGGGGCCACCCTGACCCTAAACTGTGACACTGTCCAGATAAATACTTTCTATGTGTTCATGGTCCAAATAATATGATTTTTTTTCATTCTGAGAGTTATTTTCTTTATGATGAATAGCATGCACCACCAGGCAACGTTCAGCTGTGTAAAACAGACCAAAAGTACTGTCACAGATTGGCAGAGTGCTGATGCAGTTCTCAGAGGAAATTCCTCTAAGTGTTGGTACTGAACTAACCCCCACACATGAACACTTTCCCCTGAGCATAATGCAGTGATGTGTAATGCATAATGTATATTGTGATAATGAGCTGACCACATCTGTGATGCAGTGTGGCTAACCTCACTCTCTCTCCATGCTACACAGGTCTTGGGCTGCACTAAGGAGTGCAGGAAATGCTGCCTTCCTTTCTCCTCTTAAGTGCAGCCATGTCTGAAAAAAAATCTCCACCTAGATGATAATTTGAGGCACAAAGTTAGACTTTGGTAACTTTTGCAATGTCTTCTTCTCCTGTCATAGATAACTTTTCAAATTCCTCCAGGAGTAGGCATCCCTTTGTTCTATGCACTTTTGCTTTATTCTGTGCATTTTCTACTGGATGCTGTCAAGAATTAATTTTGCCCATAAGACTTTATCAATCAACAAGGAGTGTCCTTGCCACACTTAGTGTCCCTGCAGTGCATGGTATGAAAGCTCATTGAGTTTTAAAGCAAGCTTGTAAGAAAGCTTTAAAGCAAAGCTGTTCAAGGGAGCCGGAGGAGAGCCTGCATCTCTGTAAATCAGCATGCAGGTCCCAGTGTGCCTGGCCTGTGGTTGGTCCTCCTTGGGGATCCTCTTCATGTTTGAGAAACTGGTCAGTCTCCAATAGTACTGGCAACTGTGTTTCTTTGGACTTGTTTGACTTGGATTTCTACTGGTTGCTGTTTAGTTTTGACTTGTCAGGAAACTATCTGTGAATAATCCTCCTTGTGAATGGAAATACCATGGGCTTTTTGCAAATATGGTTTCTGTTTCTGCATTATTTCTTGTGACAAATTTTATCAAGTGATCTCTTTCTGACTGCATACTTCACACTGCAAGATCTTCTTTTACATTTCAGGCTTAAGATGCTCCTGTGTACTGTTGTGTTCTGCCCTTGAGACAGAGCAATATGCTACATGTGACAAGAGAGCAACTTCAGGGACTCCTACTCTGCCCAGAAGAAGCAGTACAGATATGGCATCTTATTTGTTCTAGTAGCTCTTTCACACATGCATCAAGTCCTGCCGTGTTCTTTATTTGTGCCAAACTACAAACCACAGCACTCTTTTTTCATCAGACTTTCCACAAATTTCTCCATGTTCATTTTATATTCTAAGCAAACCTCATCTGCTGTAAATATCGCTCAGGGCCCCTCAGGGTTGCCTGTGCAATTGCATGGATTCTGTTATCTCTTGGGTCCCCAGAAGCTGAAAAGATCAGTATTTTAACACGTTGAAACCTTTCACGTAATTTGCTTTCCATTTTCATCAATAAGGTATGTCCTTACTAATAGAAGGGTAAGAATTCATAGTGGACTTACAAGCTCAAGCTTTCTCAAATATAAAATTACAAATCCATATATACAATTTATATACAAATTATATAGATATGTATCATATAGTATACAACACATTAATATATATTCTTTATATGTGACTGTAAATAAATAATGCAGAACAGTGGAACTATTCCAAGAAAAAAGAGTTCCTCCTTTGTCTCTCAGGAATGAAAGGCAGAAGCAGTGCTTTGCCTGACTTGTTTATGTTCTCTGCCTGATAGAGACTGAGATACGGCAGCTGCAAGGGGGTTCATAGCACCTTGTGTTGCTGTACCTGAGAACAGAGCATTTTTCAGAGGCCAGTAGTAATTACAGATCATGATATGGCAGCCTGATGGTGAGTGATTTCAAGTTCTCAAGGCCCTAAAGCAAAACTTTATGGAAGAGGCTGACAAGCGGCTGATCTTTGAAATTTGCTGCACAGTGCCATTCTGCTTCTCTGAGATTAAATGAGCAATTTGGAAGCTAGATGTCTGATCTATGTTAACTGCCTAGGTCTTCTCTGTAACAGATAAATACCTCTGAAAACATGGAATTGAAAATGGCCACCATGAATATGGCTAAAATATGGGTACACAAATCCTGTCTGAGCCCTTGTGCTTTTTTTTACCGTCTCTTAATGGGGTTTCTATGTTTTCCACATTTATGTGTCTCTGTCTCTGTAACTCTTTACTTTGATGGTGATGGAGCACTCGAACAGGCTGTCCAGAGTTTCTGGAGTCTTCTTCTCTGGAGACTTTCAAAACCCACCTGGATGCGATCCTGTGCAACCTGCTTTGGCAGTGAGGTTGGACTAGATGATCTCCAGAGATCTTTTCCAACCCCTATCATTCTGTGATTTTCTTATTCTGTGAATTCTTCTCTTCCTTCATTTTGCTCTTTCTTGTCTGTGTTCCTCCTGATACTTTCTGTTCCTTGTTCTTCATGCAATTGCCTTATCTCCCTTATCTCCAAACCATCACTTTGGCTAGCTGTGCTCTTTGCCACCAAAACACATATCAGATACCTGCTCCTGGCAGGCACCACTGAAGCTCCACTACAGCTTTTCTTCTCTGTACATAGCTGCATAGGTTTCTCACTCTATCCATGGGCTATTCAAAGATAAATTGCACACTATACAAGCCCTGAGAGTAACAGGAAAAATGGAGCAGCATGACGAATATATTTTTTAAGTTCTGCAATATTGCTGATATTTTTGCATCAAAGAGACAAACACTATCAGCAAGCATCCTCTGCCAGAGCTCAGAAGAGACTCAAAAACATCCCAAAATCTCATGAAATGAAGATATGCTGCCGCATATATCTATCTGCAAGGAATGGAAAGCACATAAAACCTGTAGCCTCTCACCTCAGGGAAAGGATCAAGGCACACAAGCCTCCCATGTAACTCAGGCATTATACAAAGTGTTGAGGCATTGTCATGATTTGAGCCCAGCCAGCTAGCAACAAAGCACCACAAAGCTGCTTGCTCGCTTCTACCCGCTTCTGGTGGGAAGAAAGGACAAGGAGAAAATACAATGAAAGGCTCAAGAATTGAGATCAAGGAATCACCAATTATGGCCACAGGGAAAAGACAGACTTGATTGGGGAAACAAAAATTAGTTTAACCTGAACAAAGCTACCACGAATTTACCAGTTGAATAAAAGTAGGACAGTGATAAACACAACTGGATCTTAAATACACCCTCCCTCCACCCCTCCCTTCTTCCCGGGCCCAGATCTTCTACCTTCTCCCTCTCAGTGGTGCAGTGGGGCAGGGAATGGGGATTGCAGTCAGTTCCAGCCCACTCCATGTTGTTTCTGTTGCTTCTTCCTCCTCAGGGGCAGAACTCCTTACACTTCTCCCCTATGGCAAAGTGGCATCCCTCCTACGGGAGACAGTCCTCAACGAACTTCTCCCACAAGCTTGGGTCCCTTCCTCAGGCTGTAGTCCCAACAATGGACTGCTCCAGTACAGGCTTTCCTCGGGGTCATGGTCTTCTTTGAGATCAGTGTCCTGCTCCAGTGTGGGATCCTCCACGGGCTGCAGATGGGATTCTGCTCCACCATTGATCTCCAAGGCGCTTCAAGGGCTCAGCATGCCATCTCACCATGGGCCAAAGGGGAATGGCATCTCTAGTATGCCTTGTCGGCTCCATTCTCACTGACCTCAGTGTCCACATTTGCCTTCTTCATGTCCCACTCCTCTCAACACAAAACAGCTCCCAAAACAAAGGAACCTGCCCAACAGGTTTTTCCTCTCTTAAATGTTATTGCAGAGGTGTGGATTGGCTTGGCCATAGGCAGGTCTGACTTGGAGCTGGTGGAGCTTCTTAAATATTATTACTGAAAACCACACCAATTGCCTGCACCCCCCATCCCCAAAACCTTGCCAAACACAAACCCAATACATGCACAAACATTTTTCATGTGAGACAGTATCAGAGTCCCGGGAGTGCAAGTCACAGTAGAACCTCTCCCCATAAACTCTTGCTTGCCAATACCTGCTAGTTAACTGTGCTCATGCTGTGTGTAAATCCCTGGATTAGTGAGTAACAAATGGCCTTTTTCCTGATTACCAAGGGGAGGGAATATACAGTGAAGTAAGAAAACTGAAAGCCTGTGCTGGAGGGGGAGTGACTGCAGTTCCTGCAGTGGTGATCAAATGATAGATAGAGTCCATGCACCAGTAACAGGTGGGATAATGTTGGTGTATAGGACTTCTTTCAGTTTGCAGGCCCCTTATGCTCTATAGTGTCACTGTACACCTGCACAAAAAGTAGACTTAGGAGAACTGAAAATAACTGAGATTGATCCTCACCATTTGAAATGAGTAACTCTCCATGTCATGTCCAAACAGCTTCAGGGATTAAAATCTGTGACACCTCATATACCATTGCTGCATATGTAACCCCTGGAAAAAAAAAAAAAAAAAAGCATCAGGGCAAGAGGAAAGTGTTTTTTCTGGGAAAGCTCCTGGTTTCTGGGAGTAAAGCACAAGGAGAATTCACAAGAAACTTGGTTGGACATGGAATCTTCTGTTGAAATCAAATATAGGTCAGTTTCTGTTTAAACAAAATTTATAGTCTGCAAATAGTCACAGTGGCAAGTTAATCTTTGTGTTTTGTTACTACCCAATTCCCTGAAGACGCCTTGACTTCTCTTGTGGTATATGTGGCACATGGACATGACAAGACTAATAAAATCTAAACACAAATAGAAGATAAGATGAGAAAAGGGGGCAAAAAAGAAACTAGAAGGTTTTCAACAGGTTGTTGAGCTACAGTGCAACCAAGCATATGCCTCAGTGCATTTAACATCCAATCCAGTGTCTGTCCCCATTAGCACAGGGAACTCCTGAACCATGCCACATTCTCCTTGAAAAAGAGCAGAACCCCTGTAGCAATCCCCCAAAAAGTTGGATAAAATAAATATATGCCTCTATAAAATCTATATTTGTATATTATATGAAAAGGCCAATCTGAGTGCCCTTTTAGGAAGTTCAGATATACCAAGGTGATTGTCTTGCTCTCAGGTCTTTTTGGGTATTCCTCCTGGGATTCATTAGAAAGCCGTTCAGTGGCCAAAGTTGTTCAGTGGGAACAATGGAAGTGTTCTTGTTGCCAGTTTCTGAACTCAAGCAAAGCAATCAAACTTCTGCCACTGAGACAATTCAAGAAAACAGTCTTTTTGTCATCTGAATTGCTTTTAAAGACAAACCTACATATTTTTAAAACTAGCTAAGACTGATCACCCCTAACATGGGTCCAATTCAAAATAAGAATCTGAGAAATACTGATGCAAACATCTGTGCATCAAAGACCCTATATAGATAAGAGACTGCATCTTATGTGGAAATTATCACAGTGAGAGGACACCCCATCTTCATTTCATAATTATTTGTCTTCAGTATAGGACATTTTTATATGCTATCTTTCTTACTTGTTATTCTATTACAAATCGAGAAGCAAAAAACTTTGTCTGATCTTACAGAATCACGGAATTTTCAGGGTTGGAGAGGACCTCAGAAAATCATATAGTCCAACCCCACTGCCATAGCAGGACCACCTAGAGTAGGACACACAGGAATGCATTCAAGCGGGTTTTAGATGTCTCCAGATAAGAAGACTCCACAATCCCTCTGGGCAGCCTGTTTCAGCATTCTGTGACCCTCACAGTGAAAAAAGTCTCTCCTTATGTTTACATGGAACCTCCTGTGTTCCAGCTTGCACCTGTTGCCCCTTGTCCTATCATTGGACATCACTGAGAAGAACCTGGCTCCATCCTTCTGACACTCACCTTTTACATATTTATAAACATTAATGAGGTCAGCCCTCAGTCTCCTCTTCTCCAAGCTAAAGAGACCCAGCTCTTTCAACTTTTCCTCATAAGGGAGATGTTACTATTCTTCTTCTGCATCAATGAGCTCTAAAAAAATCCCTCCTCTTTTTTCAAACTGTAAAGTTAAAAACTAAAATAAAATTAACTGAGATGAAATTTTTATGAAGTAGATCAATGTATGCAAATTTTCCTGTTGAGACTTACATTTACAAATGGAAAAGAGAGCTAGTTCCGGCTGTTCTCAAGAGCAAAACTTTCAAGTTATCTTACTCATCTAACTTCCCAGGTGGTTTGTGTTGCAAAATAATAGCTAAATACTGTAAAAGAAGCAAGAAAAAATTGCCTCTGTGACCACATACAATACTTTTAGAGAAATGTAAACACAAAGGGAATAAATATCGGAAGTCTGTACAGGAAATGTTTGTTTAAAATAGTGTTCAGCTTCTTCTTTGCTTGCAGAATTTGGATATTGCCATGTTCCCTATGTTCCCTCATGCAAGAGGTTGCATGTTTGCAGATGACACTGACCCCAGTGAGCACAAGTTCCATCGGTGGGAGACCAGGGTACAGTTGGGGTGTAAGACTGCCACACTGATATAAAGAGAAACAAAGGACCCACATTTATCTTATCTACAGAGGAAAAAGTAGACCAACAGTCATTATTAACCATCACATAAAATAGAACTTTCTAGTCTGTCAGCAGAACTAAATAGACCAGTCCCACACCACTGGCTAGTTTTGCTCCTAACTTGACATGTATTGCCATCCATTTTGGGTCCTGACCAGTCCATTCAGGGCTTTGAAGGCGTTCTCATAGAAAAAATCAATAGCTGTTTGCCTAACACCATTCTTACCCCTGTTGCTGTATTCTAATTCCATGAAATTAAGTTTCTTTATTATTGTTTATGATGTTTCTGGTGCTGTAGCATTTAGACAAATCTTTTAAAGAGTCCTGTGTGAAAACAAAACCAAAACAAAACAAACTACAACAAACAAACAAAACATCAATACAAAACAAAAGAGAAGACTCATTTTCTTTCGCATTTTCTACTTCTACTTGTTCCAAGCTGGATTATCTGTAAACACCCTTCACCCATATACTGCACAGTACTAGCTGCTTGTTTTTTGCACAGGTAATAGTGTGTTTCTTGCATAGAATAGGTCACCCCATGAACTTTAATGGCTTTGGTAATGTTCCATCTCTGTAGGCCTACTTCCAGCTCTTTCAGCTTGTTGTGATTGGCCCTGCCATGAAAATCCAGTCTGGCCAAGTGCATTGATGTGCAGGAATTGACAGATACTTTAATGCATATCATTAAAATGGGTACTGCAGATTCAAAGCAAGTAACTTCAAGAGCTTTACAATGCAGGGTGCATATTGAGATCCATGCCCCATATAGGACAGCAGATGTACAGAGACATGTAGAGAAATAATCTGATCATTGAAATGAGACCCAGAGCCAGGAACAAACCTTCACTTTCTAAACTCCAATCCAGTGCACTCTGCAGGGAACCAGGCACTTCTTTACATTAAATGGTCCTAAAATGTCCTCAAAACTGTAATATTTCTCATACTGCCCAGGGAAAATGAGGTCCCGAATGAATGGCTGGTTTATGTCTTACTGCTCATTGTGTGTGGCTCTGTGGTACAGAGGTGTCCACAGCACAGTGTCCAATTGCTGCTTTGATGATAGACTTATTCATTCCCTGCTGTGGTGTTCACAACATCACCTAGATGCACAAGTACTAAGTTATTCACTCTTAACACATTATGAGAAAGTGGTTGATCTCATTCTCATGGTTGGGGCACTGAGGGCCTGGTGAGGCAAGCTGGGGTCAGTAGCATGCAGACATGGTGGCAGTTCCCACTGCCTTTAGCTGCCGTAGTGTCTGCCACAGTCTCCTGTAAATCAGACCCAGATGCCTCAGGAAACAGAAACCAGAGAAGGAGAAGCCAACAGAGAGTTGCCACCTGTTTTAAGTGATTATGCTAGTAATTAAAATGCTGTGGCACGAGCAGGGACAGAATCTAGTTCTCCAGGGCAATGTTCAAATCACCCTCACCACAAGGCCACCTCCTTTCTCCTGTCCTGCTTGTTGAAAGCTTTCAGGAGAAGTGCTGGTGGGTCTTTCTGGGACCATGAGCCCTTTTGGCTCAATCTCACTATAGGTTTCTTTGCCCACTGGCTATCTCCAGTCATGAAGGATGACACTAGGGCTCCTTTCCTTCTTTCACATCCAGTACTGCCATGCCCTTCATGTCTGACTTTTTTATAGATAACTTCTCCAAACTCATCTTCCCCTTTCCATAAACCTTGTAAGATGGAAGGCCTTTATTTCTGGACAGTTAACGGCTTGGCCCCAGTGTAGAGTGGCAATAAATGCAGTCTTTCCAAGACCCTACCCATGGCAGTCGTTGTAATTAGCACTACTCAACCACTACCCATCATCTGCACTAAACGATGGAGGGACTACACTACAACACAGTAGTGCTCAGATACTGTCATAATACACATGAAGGGGGCTGGATTACAGTTTTTCCTGTTTCTTGGCATTTCAGTGTCTGACTTTGAAACTTTAGCAACTTCAGCAGACTTTTTACTGTAATGCATGCACTTACTGAGGTTTTATGAGCTATGTATAGGAATTTGAAATCTTTTATCCATCAGAATAGATGCAAGGAGTTCTGGTTTAACTGTGATCCCTGGCAGGAGCCCTGCCAAAGCCCGTGAGTGGTAGGACTTCTAAAGCCACCTGTGCTTTGAAAATAATCAGCCAGACTATGTATATTGATCTCCTGTCACTCCGGTAGTTAGACAGTCAGAAGGGTTTTGTCTGAGGTGACCTTGCCTAACCATGTTCTTCTGCTGCCTTTAAATGCTGCACTTTCTGCTTCATTCTTAATATTGCTATCACAGCATCGCTGGGATTCGGCAGAGATTAGGGTTTCATTGTGTATGGAGCTGCTCTGCCACTGAGAAGAAGTGAGTGTCGGCCACTAAGCACTTACATCTAAATTGACTGGACAGACAAAGGGGTCCAGAAAGGGTGTACTGCTGACTCTCTTCAGCAGCAGAAGAAAGAAATATGAGCACAGACGCTAACATAAAATCACACTGGAGGTCTATGTTGGAAACAGATTTGTATTCCCAGCCTTCCTCTCACGATTTTACTACGAGACCATCCTTTTGTTGCTTGCTCTCAGTTTAGAAATGATACCTTGGGGAAGTCTTTTTTTCTGTTCCAAAAAAATACAGTTGTGATTTAATACTGAGTTTTGAAAGCAAGATTGCACAGCTGTCCTATTAAAACACACTTCCTCCATGCTTGTACCCAGTCACCTTTTATATAAACTGTGCACAACTTTCAAACATGAAGAGCTCCACTGCTGCATCTGCAGAGACCTCTGCAGAGATCAGGCTAACCCGGAGACAGTGCTCTGATTAGTGTGATTGCCTAGAGGCCTCCACCAACCTACATGGAACAGGCCACAGAAGGGGTTGTTTTTTTCCTCTCTAAATAGCAGTTTGAACTCAATAGAACCAAAATAATTAGGTTGGAAGTAACTACTGGTAAAGAAGTATCTTTTTCATTTAGAACAGCAAAATTTAAAAGGAAAGTTCATAAAATGGTATTTAGTGCATTTTTTTGAAAATATACTAACCCTTCTCCCTTTTCCACATAAAAGTTATCTTCAAAAAGCCATGATACTCCTCCCAAACAGTGAAGTACATATATTCATTAGTGTGACTATAGCACAGCTGTGGGCTGTACTCTATTTTGTGAACTGAAACTCAAACCTGATCCCTCACTTTTACAAATATGTTACCATGTCATTAAGAGATTCACATTTGAACACACTAAAACTTTACTGTCTTTGATGACCAGGATGTAAAAGGATTATCATATTATGCATGCACTGGCAGCTCCTGGGATTTTATCATCAGTCCCATTGCACATCATCATTTTTTTTCTGAAAATCTCTAATGCCAAATCTTGTAAATAGACAAAATTTTCAGCTTTCATTACAAAAAAAAAACCAAATTTCTTCCTTACTGAAGTGAGGGGGGAAAAAGGCAGAAAACATTTCTTCATTTGCTTTTAATGGTATTTTCAGTGTATCTACAAAAATCACATAGCCTTGAGTTTTCTTTTTAAGAAGAGTTTTGAGTTTTCTTTTTAAGACAATCTGCTGTTGTATTGAAAACCAACTTTTGGGTTTAAACTGTCTATGGTTAGCATCTCTGCAAACCATTTGTGCTACAAGTGCACAAAAACAATGGCAAAACAGAACAACCTGGAGAAAACAGTCAGCTTTCCCCAGTCGGTGCCCTTAGAAGACGCGATTCTTGTCAGTCTTGTGTTTCTATAGGTCTCAAAGTGGCAGCACATTCGAACCATGTGCGTTGACTTAGGGATGGATTCCTTTTCTCAGCTAGCAAGTTATGGTACTTATGGGCTGAGCTCACATGTACCTTTCCTCCCTCCTCCTGCCCAGTGAGTCAGGTACACAGGGAAGCATAAATTATTTTCAGAGTTCACTGTGGGCTAAGAAGTCTAAGGACCACTGCATTGAAGACATTCATGGTCATTCATTGATCTGATCCATATGGTGTTCTGTGTCCAGGGTCAGGAAGCATGGCCTGATTTCCTTCTGCTTTCCACTTACCACAGACAGAAATAAGCTCTGCATTATGCAATTTTCATTTGGCTTCTTCTTAGCTTTCCCCAGAGGAGCTCATAAAAAACATTACCATGTTCTTTTAGGGAATGATTGTCACCTTTAAGTCTTTCACTGGTGGTAGCAGGTTGCTTTTGAATGAGCCGTCCTGACTTTGACAGGTCTCTCATTGTTCACATTCCTTGTTCGCATTGATGGAGTTTGGAAAGGTTATGCCCAAGAGTATCGTGCATGTACATGTGCACTGTCTACTTAACAACAACTTGTAAAACACGATTTTACAATTTAAGTGTGTTATATGATTAAGGCAAGTCAGGTTATGGTCCTGTGTGCTGTTTCTGTGCTGTTCTACTCATCAACTCTTACATTTATATGAGAATATGATATCACAAGTATGTAATTTTTAAACTTAAACAAAGTATTTCCTTAGATTGTTGACCAAACTAATTTTTATGACATGTCATTTCAGTAAGGACTTTGCTTTATTTCACATAAGGTTTTCCCATAGATAATGGTTGTTAGTTGGCTGAGTTGAAATCTGACAGGATTAAGGAAATCTAAACTGACAGCTGGTTTTGTGCAAGGAAGCATAATGTGGCTGTTGTTATAAGAGGCAATGTAGGATGTTTGTGCACAAATGCATGACAAGAGGGCTTGCTCTTATCTGTATATGTAAGTGCAGCTTAGCAGTTAAAGCAGCACATCAGGACTAAATGCCTTGCAGGGAAAACTTCATGTGACTTTTTCATCATGCACAGTTTGTGGCTGTGAAAACAATCATGTTTTTACTTTCACTGTAGTTGTCAGGAACAGATGTTTGAATTCTGGTCAAAATAGAAAGGAGCAATGTTGCTGAATATCTTAAAGAGAAGCCAAGTCAGCTCACCACCAAAGAGGGAGGATCCATAGCTAGAAGAACAGATTGACTCTCCAGGTAACAACTCAGCTCACAGGCATTCAAGACTGATACAGCAGAAACAGTGTTTCCTATCAGAAATAGCACCTTGGATGCTCATGTTTCATATCCCTGCTCCTAAGTTTTATTTTTTCCACACAAACTGCCCAGCAACTGCTAAGCACAGACATTTGAAAACAAATGCAATTTCCATGGGGCTGTGCTGCTCAGCACTCAGAGGCACCACTGCCATTTCTGCTGAATTCAACAGGCACTGAGGCAGCTACTGGTGCTGACGGTGCCTATCTGGAAACACAAAGCATTTCTTAAGGGTTTTTCGGTCAAGAGAGATTTTACCATATCGACTGAGCTCATAGCAGAAAAATCTTAGAAATTGCTACAGTCCATTTTGCACAGTTTTTACATTACTGCAACTCTGAAGAATACCCCAAATTAATGTTTAATTTTCATCAGCTACTCTGATGAATACCACAAAGTAACATTTAATATCCATCAGTGTCAGTGAGGACATAGCTGAGCCCAGGATTTACAAAGTGCTCAGCACAATGCTAATGATGTTTTTGTGATACGACTGAGGCATAAATGTACTCACACTGGATGGACACTTGCCAGTATTGGCTAAAATAAAAATGGGAAAAGTGTTCACAAGAGATAAAAGCAGATAGACAGGATAAAGGTGTGATGGTGATATACACTGAAAGCACAAAAGCTGGTGAATGGCATAAAACTTGATGCTGCAGAGCAGGGTAGAGGGCAGATAAAGCATCAGATGTCCCTTTGCCCATGAATGCTGCATTTTGCCCTTACTCTGGTACATGGAGTACGCAGCTACCTGGCTGCTTGAGCAAGTCTGAAGAAAGACATCCAGAGCATTCAGGACAGACTGAAGCCCAAGGTGGCTTTAGGGGTGTAATTTGGAATTCTGCAGCTCCCAAGCCATAGGACAGACTGTCCTGAACAAAGCCATTCCTGAGCATGGACTTGTCACGCTGGGCTTGTGCAAATGAAGGACAGAGAGCTAGTGTCATGAAATGTGAGATTGCCCTTTCTGAGCAAATAAGATAGAAGATGCTGCTGCAGTTCCATGCAGGAAGACCCCAACACACCCTTATAAACCAAAGTTAGAAGTGCCCAGAGAGCTGCTGTCCCAGGAGTCTTAATTGCAGGACTTCCACATTTGGCCATCTTGAGGAAATGGTTTGCCTTCAGGATGGGAACATGGTGGGAAATGCCTCCTGCCTTGTCCTGCCACCTCAGCGTGGAGGTGGCTTTAATTACTGCCAGCCATAGCCTGCAACAAGATCCTTTCTGTTGGTGCATAAGAAACTTTGGCTATGAGGTTTGTGGTTTACACTGCTATTTGGGATAAAGATATAACACTGATTACTTTCACATTAACTAGCAAAGACTTAGAAGTAAAAAAGATTTGAATAAACAAGAAAAAATGTCCAAAAAACAAGAGACAAATCTGTTTGATATAAACGTTTTAGTATCATGGAGGACCCTCAGAGTCATATTTTATTCCTTAGTAGTTTGTGGATGCCTTATTTAGAATACAATATACTTCTTGTGTTGAGCTTGCTGGAAAACAAGTTCTGGTCTTTTCCTGTGGAAATAAATATTCTCTTCCCAAACTGCTGCATTTCTATGTTAAAGTAACCTGTTCAGTTCTGTTAAGTCAACATCTGACTAAAATTAATCCAGCTGTTTCACATACATTTAAAGAAACCCAAACAGTTTATCTTTTTTTTTCTTACTAATTTCGATAGTAAAATGTGCATGGATTAATAACACATGAACATGTTCTGTTCACTGGAGAGGCAAAACAGCAAATCTCTGACCTTACCATTTAACTCTGAATGCAGAAAGCATGCTAAAAGCTTGTTTAAATGATACAACTGCTAAAGAAGTGTAATTGTATTTTTAAGCCAAAATCTTACTGATATTTTCACAACTAAGACTTTGCAAAGCATTTTTGAGCATGGGCCACTGAAGTAAAGAAATCTTCCAGACTTGCCACAAACATAAACAAGTGCCAGGAATTCACGTAGAAGCTGGAAGGACCCATAATCCAATTTCATTTCTTCAATAAACAGCCTGTGTCACAACCAGGATATAATTTTAGGGATGGCAGCCATTATCTGTTCTACAGGCCTGAATGAACATAATTTAAAGAGAAAATGACAGTTCACTGAAACTGATTGATTCCACATATTCTCTTATTTCCTGCTCATCATGTTCACATTCACGGGTTCTCACCCACATTTCGTCTGGGAACAGAGATGCACCCAGGGCTCATGTGGTACCCAGAGGCCCATGTTGGGCCCCCACATTGGGTGTTGCAGCACCTGGCTGCCCCTCAAGGCCTTGTGGAGTCCAGCAGGTGCTAGTTCCTCATCAACTTTGGAGCTGCCCAGTGATGTTCCCTGCCCATCCCTGGCAGATACAGACATTTTGAAAACTGTCTGCTTTCCTCTCGCATCCCTTGATTTGCTGTTCCAATAGGCAAATACTTCTGATTTTACAAACATCCATTAACTTCTAGTTTCTCTGGATTCAGCTTGGAATCATTAGGCTAAATTTGCCTCTTTACTTGATTAGAGATTACACACAGAATTATACAGAATTATCACTGAGGCTGAGATAGACCTTTGAGATCATCAAGTCCAGCCTAAGACCTAACACCACGACACCTAGCTAGACCATGTCACTAAGTGCCACATCCAATCTTTC